>APFE031619244.1:8522-46221 GCA_000404065.3 Pinus taeda | reverse complement strand
TAATAAAAACAACCTAGATCCATCTTAACTTTGGATGTACCAAGCCCTGAGAGGGACCAAATATCGTGAGATGCTAACACCTTTTAAAGTGAATGTAGATTTGATCCCTCTCTATGCTTGGTAGATCCGAAGTTAAAATGAGTCTAGGCTGGTAGTAACATGAAACAAATGAATGATGATCATGATTCCTTAGTCTTCTAAAAATTATAATCAACTAATTTAGACATCTAGACTAATTGTCTAATAAAACTAGTAATTGCACCGGATGTTGCAAAGGAAACATTGTAAGGCATAAGTTCAAGAAAAATCGTCATATATATAAAATCATTGAAGATAAAAATTAGTAAACAAAATGTCATTCAAAGCTAGAAGATAAAGAGAAATCACTTACATTATGCCAAATTTTTGCTTAATATTTTTATTGATTTTGAAAAATAACAAGTATTATGCCATAGTTATGTTAGAAGAAATATAATGATAAATTCCAACTATTTATACTTATTTTACTTTGATTTTATGCTCTCAATATTTCCAAATTGCCTTCTATGTGGTTGGTTTCTCCTTGTGAAAGAAAAGGTAAGGATACTCCAAATTGCATTCTAGTTATTAGGACTCACATTAGAGAAAGAAATGCGACGATACACAAACTGTATATCATTTGGCAATATTTTAAGTTAGATTATAACCCCTTTGTATATTATAGGGTATCTTGGTTTTGTTAGGGTTTGTTTTTTAACATATTTGACTTCGTATTATTTTATCCCTATTCCCTCTTTTATTTTGGCTAGTATTGAGGTATATTTATAAAGTGTATAAAATCTATCATCAAAATCGATCCATTCAAATATGGTATTGGAATCAATCCACGTAAAGCATTGATTATAAATTCTATTAACAAATACATCCATTTAAAATTACAACTGGGAAGTTTGGGCCCTAGGTAATCAAATTTAAATTGAGATTTTCATGAACATGCTTTTAAGAAAAGCCTAAGATAAAATGTATTATAATAGGATCTAGTATAAAAAGAGGACCTAAGTATAAATGTAGACTATGAAAATGAAGCTAGTAAACCTCGTATAACATATTAGACATATATTAAAATAAATAAAAAAATACCAAACATACATTAAGTAAAGAGTATTTTTTTTTAGAAAGGAAACAATTATGGTTTAAATTAATTATCAGTAAAAAGGTTAGAATGCATTACAGATTCTTCACTATTGGTATTGATTAATTCTTGCTGGGAGAATCTGGGTAGGTGGGCTAGTTTGTTGGCTCGTTGGTGGTACCCTCACTTGTATGTTGGTAAGTACTTCCCTCTCTAATTAGTTGGGAATGATGGGGGACATCTATTTTATCATCTAGATGACATCTCTTCTTTCATTTGTTGACAAATTGGAATGGGTGAGTTTGGAGAATGGGTGCTTGCTAAGTATCACCTCCCCCCTCTCCCTCCATTCAGCCAAAAACATAATACAATTTCATTCAAATGGCAAAGAAACTTTTTTAAACTAAGTCTCTCATGTCTGGTGGAAACCTAGGAACTCAAGCAGCTCATATGGTAAGAACTCGACTTAATACCTTCTGGTGGTGGTGGTGGGTAAAAGGCCTTCTCTTTCATTCAAGTATCTCATGATGGGTACCTTCTCTCATGGTATGGTTTACTACTCTTGTCATTTATTGGGAACATGGAATGCGTGGGATATTTAAGTTAATGGGTTCTACTACAACTTAACATTAGGAATACATAATGCACTTCTGACATAGAAATTGTTGGGTTGTGTTATATTCTTTCCACGACTAGCTCTCATAGTTATACTGGGGGGTTACGGGGGTGGAGACCCCAATTCCCTGTACGGGGGGTTTGAGGGGAGCAACAATGCCCTGGGGAATTTTTTTTGGACCCTATATTACGTGGGCAGACCTACCTATGGTTTTGTGCATGGTTTTCACACATGGTTTTCGGTGCACTAATTTTCAGTCCATGGTATTGGATTCTTCGGCATGTATATATATGTATTGTAGGATTGAAAGGAACATAATGAAAAATCAAGCTGGTAGTCCCAGTTTTTGGATCCAGGGAAAATCTATGTGTTTATTTGTTTTATGTGTTATGCTTTCACCTTTGTTTATTTTCTAATTTTTAGAATTTGTATGCAGGTAATTTCTGTACGGGGCTAAAACCTACAAAAATGGCTACACATTTACTATATTTCTCTTATTTGGAGGTTTCATTGTATCATGAGTTTGATTTTGAGTTGGAGGGTTTGAGAAGTATTATTTTTAGCCTTTAAGAACAAATTCTTATACTCTTTCTTCCTCTTTTCTTGCCCTTATCTCTTTTTATCCATCCATCTCTTATTGAAATCATGTTGGCCTCTTCACTAGTATTAACTCATATTTTTTCCTCTAATTTATTTGACTCCATGACCTAAATCTCATTTTTTATTAGAATCTACAGTTCGTTGAGAAAACAATCGACTTAAATTTTTCGTCCTTGATAAATGAGACATACTTCAGAAGCTTCATGAAATTACATTCATATTCACTTACTTTCATGGTTCCCTTCATTAGGTCATGCAACTCATTGAATGTTTTCATATAATAAGAATAAAATCAATATCTTTTATCAAGGTACCTTTCAAACTGTTTTTAGGTTACTTTTTTTTGTCTACGCTTCTTCCCTTGTCAATTATGTTCCCATGACAATGAGGTATTCCCAGCCAATTATATATTTCCAATATTTCCATTTGGTTTATTGTTAACCAAGCTTCAACTTCTTGTCTCATTCTCACCTTTGCATCAAAAGTTGGAAATTTTTCTTTATTTCATATTCATTGAAGATTATTAGTGGGTATTTCTACCATTTTATCAAATTATGATAACGCTTTGATGACTCTTAACAAAGTGGAATCAAAAGGTGACTTCCTTGATCCATGAGTTCTCTCATTGGAATCTATGCTTGCATTGTATATTATTATCTCTTCAATTGTTTGTTTATTTATGCAAAATTCCACAACAACTAATTATTTACCTAATTTTCCTCCTCTTAGGCTTTCTCTATATGCACAACAAGATTTCTTAATATCTTAGCAAGATCACTTGGCATCTCTTCTAATGACCATTTGAATGCATCTATGCTTCTTTGATTTGGATTTCATGCACATTAAAGTTCCACGTAAGAAGGAACATAATTGTAGGGACCTTTTGGACTTATCAGGTTAAAAGTAATAGATTTCTAGGGAGGAGGTTTATTTCCCGAGTTCAAAAAAATATTGATAAGAATCAATTTTTTACCTTACGTTCCAAAGGGGAGAGCCTTCCCATGAATTATGTAATGGCGAATCGTACCCAACAACAGTTCTGCACACAACTTCTAATTAGTAGCAATTAGTCGAAAATGACTCAAAATTCCACACTTGAAAGACTATCTGATTGCTCCTTCTTGAGAGATATTCAACAAGTACCTACATGCTCCCCTACTTAGACACCTCTATAATAGCGCTTATCCAAAAGCGGAGAATTGAACTTATTTCCCCCCATATTTGACATGGATAAACCCTTAACAAATATATCACTTTATTTCTTCACTAAATTGATTGAGAGACTTATTCTTTAATGAAAGTGACTCCTTCACTAGGTGACACCATACATGGAAAAGTTTCACTTTTTCTTTCCTAGGCATAGTGAGTTCTTCTTTTGGTGCAACATCTCGTTCATTAGGTGGAGCCACACTTAGCCCATTTACACTTTTCCTTCATTGGGAATGGTAAGTTCTTCTTTACGTAGAGTGATTATATCATTAGGTGTAACCGACCTTAGGTAATTTTCACTGTTTCTTCACTGGACAAAATGAATTCTTCTCAGTGCCATTAGGCGGAGCCATAGTTTGTCGATTTGCATGTTCCCTACATTATGTATATAAATTTTGTAGGTAGAGCGGAACCTTCATTAAGCATAGCTAGCGTTCACAGATTCTGACTATCTTCACAATAAGGAGTGAGTTCTTCTTGAGGCAAAATGACTCCATTACACAGAGCCACACTTAGACAATTTTCACTTTTATTTCACTGGATAGAATGAATTATTCTATAGGCAGAGCAACTCTTTGAATTTTATTTTTTCTTCATGAAGTAGAGTGGCTTCTTCTTTAGGTAGAGGGACCCTTCAAAAATTCCTCACTTTTACTTCACACTTGAAATATGTTATCACAACTCTATTCCATATAAACAAATATACAATTTATACTAGATAGAGTGCTACATTAACATTTTTTCCCCTTCTCTAAGGAGAGAGAGTTGGTGAAAAATTGTTAATTTTAATTTGTGCTTCTGATTCACCTTGTGTGCTTCATTTCCTTGACAAGAAAAAGGAACACAACCCTTTTCTCCCTTGTAAACATCACCATGAATCCACCCTTGGTGGGATTTGACCTAAAATTAGACTCTACATAGATTTTGTTTCCCTCATTTTGCATGAGGGTTAACTCAAGTGTTTAAGATGATGTTGTGCCAAAAAAGTTGCAGCTACAAGACTCCCATGACAATGAGGTATTCCGAGCCAATTATATATTTAAAATATTTCCTTTTGGCTTATTGTTAACCAAGCTTTAATTTCTTTCCTCACTCTAATCTTTGCATCAAAAGTTGGAAATTTTGCTTTATTTCATATTCATTGATGATTATTAGTATGTATTTCTACCTTTTAATAAAATTATGATGACTCTATGGTGAATGTTAACAAAGTGGAATAGAAGGTGACTTCCTTGATCCATGAGTTCTCTCATTGGAATCTATGCTTCCATTGTAAATTATTTTCCCTTCAACTGTTTATTTATTTATGCAAAATTCCACAACAACTAATTATTTACCTAATTTTTCTCCTCTTAAGCTTGCTCTATATGCACAACAAGGTTTCTTACTATCTTAGCAAGGTCACTTGGCATCTATGCTAATGACCATTTGAATGCATCTTCACTTCTTTGATGTGGATTTGGTAGGGAGGAGGTTTACTTCATGAGTTCAAAAAAGTATTGATAAGAATCAATTTTTACCTTACGTTTCAAAGGGGGGAGCCTTCCCATGAATTATGTAATGAAGAATCGTACACAACTACAATTCTTCACACAACTTCCATTTAGTAGAAATCAGTCTAAAATGACTCAAAATTCCACACTTGAAAGACTGTTTGATCACTCTTTCTTGAGATCTATTTAACTTGTACCTATGTGCCCCCCTACTTAGACACCTCTATGCTAGTGCTTCTCCAAAAGCGAAGAATTGAACTTATTTTCCCCCATTTTTGAGATGGATTAACCCTTGACAAATTTATGACTTTCTTTCATCACTAACTTGAGTGAGGGACTTCTTCTTTAGTTAAAGTGACTCCTTCATTAGGTGAAGCCATACATAGCCAAGTTTCACTTTTTATTTTCTAGGCGTAGTGAGTTCTTCTTTTGGTGCAACATCTTTCTCATTAGGTGGAGCCACACTTAGCCAATTTACACTTTTCCTTCATTGGGAATGGTAAACTCTTCTTTAGCTAGAGTAATTACATCATTAGGTGCAACCAACCTTAGCGAATTTTCACTTTTTATTCAATGGAAAAAATTAATTCTTCTCAATTCCATTACGTGGAGCCACAATTTTTCGATTTGCATGTTTCCTACATTATGTATAGAAAGTTGTAAATAGAGTGACTCCTTCATTAGGCATAGCCAACCTTCACAGATTTTCACTATCTTCACAATAAGGAGTGGGTTCTTCTTGAGGTGAAATGACTCCATTACATAGAGCCACACTTAGACAAATTTCACTTTTATTTCACTTGGTAGAATGAATTCTTTTGTAGGCAAAGCAACTCTTTGATTTTTATTTGTTCGTCATGAATTAGAGTGTGTTCTTCTTTAGGTAGAGGGACCCTTCAAATATTCCTCACTTTTACTTCACACTTGAAATATGTCATCAAAACTCTATGCCATGTAAATAAATATATTGTTTATACTAGATAGAGTGCTACATCAACATTTATTCCCCTTCTCTGAGTAGAGAGAGTTGGAAAAAAATTGTCAATTTTTATTTGTGCTTCTGATTCACCTTCTGTGCTTCATTTCCTTCATAATACAAAGGGACACAACCCTTTTCTACACTATAAACTTCACCATGAATCCACCCTTGGTGGGATTCAACCTAAAATTAGACTCTACATGGATTTTGTTTCCCGTAAGTTTGCATGAGGGTTAAATCAAGTGTTGAAGATGATGTTGTGCCAAAATAGGGGTTAACTCAAGTGTTTAAGATGATGTTGTGCCAAAAGAGTTGCAGTTACAAGACTCCCAGATGCATATTTGAAGTGAATTTTTAATTATCTTTTGGTCATTTGTAATGTCAATTTGTCATGTCCATGATCATGTTGTATTATTTTGTAAGTGAAATTGTATTTATATATGATGGGCCAATTTATTATATTGCATCTATAGCCCAACTATGACAGAGCTATACTAGACAAATTCTTATGAGTGTTTTTTTTCAACTAGTTGACTATAGATCCTTCTAAGTTATTTCACTTGCGTAAAGTTGTGCATCGACACACTCCTCCTAAGCCATAAGAATGTTATATGTACACCTAGCTTAGGTGATGAGCTTCTTAGCCCTTGGGTTATTGTTCTTTCATACATATCACATTGAGTCATCATGAACATCAAGCCACAAGCATGCTCTATTTACACCTTAAGTCATCATGAACATCAAGCCATAAGCATGTTCTATGTACACCTAGCTTAGTTGATGAACTTGTTAGCCCTTCGATTATTTTTCTTCATACATCTCACATTGAGTCATCATGAACATTACTCAAATTTGGTCTTAGTCAATAAAAGTCCTTGTAAATGGTCACACCATTACCCCTTCTATGAGACCTCAACTCTCAATATATTTTCATTCATTATAGAAATTTTTATGCATCCACATGTAGGGCGCCTACCCCAATAGGGCCTTGCATTATTTTACCATCTCTGTAGTTGATTTAGCATAAATCTTTTGGAAACAATGCATTTGAAATCTAGAAACATGTATCTCTTAAGATTTTTGATATCAATGGACCCACCCCAAATGACCCAATGAGTTGTTTAGTAATTGACTTAAAATAGGGTTTGACTTCCCTGCTACACACTTTTATTAAGGAATCACATTAAATATGGGAAATCCACTATTGAATTTAGCGACTTTGAGACCCTGATGGAGCAATACCTTTCAGATTAGAACCCAGAGAAACAAGGATCCAGATACAAAGGGGAGCGGTTTCTTTCGCCAAAATTGCATTAAATTACAAGGTTTTCAATTTAACAGGCTAGATCAATTGGACGACATCATGATATCTTTTTTCAGGGTAGAATGTTGTAAATCAATAGTGATTTGGCTAGAAAAAACAAAAAGTCATAAGCCCCAATGGATGGATATGACTCCGAACTCAGATAAATGAAATTATCTTTACAAAACTTGTCTTGTCTTTCAAGCTATGGCAATTGTGTCTTCTAGAGTGGCACCAAACCATCTCTTTGATATATAAGATTATGCATTCAATGTTATCCAACCAAACATAGGTAAATACTCTTCAATTGTTCAAATTTGTGGCAAATTATTCCTCTCTCCTTCTTGTCCCAAACGGTCATGACAAAATATTCATTTATGTTCTTGAAGTATGTTTTTGGTGGCTATGTCAAGGAAAATTTCTAGAAAAACGATGTTCATGTATTTTATTTGGGAAAGCAAACATGGAGTAAGCCTATGGTGAAAGGAACTCTGCCCTCTCCTAGTGACAACCACAACTGTGCCACTGTGGGAACAAATTTGTTTTTGTTTGGTGGCACATATGGGAATAAACCTCTATGGGATTTTCATACGCTAGACACTACTAAAAATACATGGGTGCAACATCACGTATGTGATGAAGGACCAACAGCTCGTGAGGGGCACAGTGCTACACTCATTGATCACTATATATTTATATTTGGAGGTTTTGGAAAAGCTCAAGATGAATATGAAGAGATATATTACAATGACCTTTAAATACTAGACACAGTTAAATTAATTTGGACAAGGGCTGCAATGAGTGGTAAACCACCATCTCGAAGAGATAGCCACACTTGCTCGTCATTGAAGAACAAAATTATAGCCTTGGGTGAAGAGGATGCATCAAAATCTTATTTGTTTGACGTCTATGTACTTTATGTAGATACACTTGTGTGGAAAGAGCTCAACAAAACTGACCAGATATTAGCACCCAGGGCAGGCCATGTAACAATATCCCTTGGAAACAAGTTGTTTGTATTTGGTGCATTTACTGATGATCATAATTTATTTGATGATCTTTACATCCTAAACATAAAGATGGGAGTGTGGACCAAGGTAGAAACCAAAGGTCAAGGACCTCTGCTAGATTCTCTATTGCTGAAGATTGTTTGGATTACACCAGAGGCATTCTCATATTCGTAGAAGGGTGAAATGCAAACTTAGAGGCCCTAGATGACATGTATTATTTGGATACAAAAATGAAAATGGAAAATGGACAAGATGAGAAAAAGGCAGAGAAATGTTCTTTAATAAAGTAGTTGAAAAGAAAGCATCAAGAGCACCATGTCTCTTCAAATGATTTGAGAAGGAGAGAGATATACATAAACATGATGTGAAGCCTAGAAACATCTTGTCCAGAACCCCGCCAACTAAAAATATTCCTGCTAGTCAAGACAAACCTTCTTTCTACACTTTCAAGCTTGTTGAAGGGAAGCTATTTGAATAAAAAATAGCTAATGTGTTTCATTATGGATAATACACTATTGAGTCACATATGGAAGGGAAGCCATTGTGTGTGTTATTTTTCTCCTATAATCCTAGTTTCTCTCATTCCATACATATCTCACCAGGAAAAAAATGGCCTCGGAAGCAAGTGCTATGAAATCGAGTGAAACACAAAAGCATAAATTAAAGATTGCTTATGCAATTAAGCAAACTGTGAAGAGACAAGAAGAATGGAAGGAAAATTCTATTATGGATGTAGAATCTCCTACACAAGGGGCTGCTACGGAGGCACTTGCTTTGTCATTAAATCAACTTGTAGGTGCATTTGATATGTATCAACAATACATGCAATCACTAGTTGTGCACTCTCCATCTATTCCTCAACATGATGTGAGAAACTATATGCCTTTGGCTTTCCTGCTTCACATGCTACAGAAAATGGTTTTTTTGGCCATGCACCGAGGTAAGGGGGAGGGATATATGCTATTCAAAGGCTTCCTACACCAGCAGATCACAGTAATCAATTACCTCTAGTTTAGGGAAGTGAATACCAACGTGAGCATGGGTAACAACCTAGTTCAATAGGGTAGGTCTGAAGTATGATTACACTGTAGAGTGTAGACATCCTTTGGCATATATTGATTTATCATGTTGGTTAGCTAGATAGAAATTAAGCTTAGGCATTTATCCAATTAAGAGGGTATTTTTCGCACAAGCATGGAAAGAATGTAATTTTGCAGAGAGGAAAAGTTTTGTATAGTCGAAAGCCAATATAAAGAAAAGTACTTAACCCTTACATTCCCTTACAATATTATTGTTAAATTGTTCTTGTGGTTGGGATCCATGCACATCGATTATCTAGATTTTTGGACCACTTTTTTAAATCCAAAAAATATTCCTATTGATCGGAATATGTACAAGGAAATCTAAACTAACCACTCGTTAAATGTACCTGGATCCTAGAGCTTAGCTAGTAAGCTTTAGAACCATAAAATTTTCCTTAGAGACTCAACATTAAGTTGAGTACATCAAAATAAAATCAGAGCTCGTCGAACTTAAATAAGCTTTCACAGTTTGTCATATCATTTAACGCAACAGCAGGAATCATGTCTGCATTGTACAAAAGGGCATATTTGTCTTCTGGTAGTAGTCTTATCCTTCCCCAACTATCTCAAGATCAGTGATAATGGGTTCCAATAGATCCTTTCCCCCCTCTAGCTTAGGAGGTGATAAACCTCGGAGATGACCAGTGCCAACCGATAAAACTTTTCATTCTTGGGAGCAGGTAGAGACATACAGTTATGGCACTAAATGGCCATGCCTTTTGGATTAATTTTTGATCAAGAAAACAATTGGGCTTGAAACAGGTGATTTTTTTTCTTTTTGGTTGAAGATGTATGAGTAGTGCCAGCTTTGTATTTAGAACCATTAACTTGCCGATTACTATAAAGGATCCAATTTCGAAGATCTTTTCTTGTTCTCAAATAAGCTGATAAGCTGATGTGGTTGAAAACTTACCATCGACATTTCATAGTAGAACTGTATCTGCTCGTGCAGGGTAGTCTCTTTGGTGGTGTAAACTTTGTCTTCCACCTTAGTTCTGTAAGGAAATCCCATGTGTTGCTACTCTTCCCATCCAAATCCATAGCTATTCTCACAACGATACTGAGAAGAGCGTCATGTTGTGTGAGTTGATCATGTTCCACGATAACAACAATGAATATATTTGGCACAGAATAACCCTTATCACTAACCAAGTTAGCTGGTAAGATTTTGAAATGATGGGTGAGGCCATTCTAGAATGAATGGTAACTGGTTAATCACTGTTTTAATCAATCTATGGCAGAAATTATTTATATACTCTAGCATCAAAATCAATGGCTCACAACTTCATGGGTGGCATGGAGGGGAGTTTTCCTCAGGGGGAAATGCCTTACGGCGTAATTAATCAACTAATGAATTGTGATCTAATCTACAAGACTTGGATCATAAACTTTAGCTACCATGAAATTTTACTTTTTTTTGTACGACTACATCCTTGGTACGACTACATCTTCATCATGTCCAATATATTACCCCAATCCTAGTTGGGAATTAAACTAGTGACTTCACATCAAGGAGTGTTAACTAGTAATTATTTTGATAGTTAACAAATATGTCACAATTTCCACCTATCATATATTTTATTGAAAATTAAATTAAAAAAAGTCTCTTTTTGATTGATAGTAAACGTGTAACCATCATTTATACATAAACACATAAAATATATAAATTATTTAAAATTATTAATAAGATATTATTATTTTTAAACAATGTAAATTATTTAATTTAAATACTTTTTTACGATAGTCCATGGGTCTTGGATAGAAGGTGATAGGCACTTCTTAATGGATAGATGGTGATCCATGATGATAAATAGAACATGATGAAGATGTAGTCCCACCAAACTTAGAAAAAATATAAATTATTTTTTCTATGTAATAAAAAATATTTTTCTTATTATTAATCATTTATGTAGTTTTTTTTCCAAATAATTAACATTCTTTCATTCCAAGGAAATGATAATATTTAAAATGTATTTCATTACTAATTGGTTAATACTATATATAAACATTATTTACTAAGTAATAAATATATAATTTTTTTTTTTTTTTTTTTTTTATAATATTATAAATTGTGTTTTTTTATTTCATAAATGGTTCATTTTTTTTATATATATTAGAGATTATGTATTTTTAAAAATTAATATTTTTAGTTTTGAATTCAATTTCTTTAATATTAAAAATTAGCAATTTTTATGTTAGAGATATGTTAGTTGCTTCATTGAAACGTGGTTAGTGCTCATGGCTGTTACTAGACTTTGTCGGGTATCTGTCATCTGCCATTCCTTTTCATTTTTCTTTCATTGGTAGTTGTTATAGGCTTTTTTAGAAACTCAAAGTTCCATGGGTTTTTCCTATATATTTTTTTCTTAGTACCAATCCCTTGTGTCTCTAGGGGTGGTGGATTACAAATATAGCATGGTTACTTCTTATTTGGTTTAGTATGCCTAAATAATGAATGTTCTATTACCAAGGATCGGGGGTAAGGGTCTTCATGTAAGGTTGTGAGACCAAGCAAAATCCTAGGATGTTGCAACTATCTTCCACTTTACTATCTAGCTAAAATTTGTGAACATGAAACTTTGAACACCAGTGATTGATAATCTTATGCTGATTCAGAAATATGGGTAGAGGTAGATAATTGTGTTTCTCACCCTGGACACACTGGGGGAAGATGGAGCCAGTACTTGAACTCCATCACCCTCTATCAATAGATGAAAACACTTCTAGGTAGGGCCCTAAATGAGAAACATAATGTCCCGAATGATATAATCACTTCTCTGAATGAAATCGAGCTAGTGTAACATTATCAACACTCTTGTCTTGCTAGTTTGGATTCTTAGATTGCTCACCTTGAAATCCATCTTTAGTGTGAACTAAAACCTCTTGCCCTAGTTAGAATAAGTGCTCGTGTACTCACCCCAATCACTTCTTCATACTCTTAATGTCAAGCTTTTCCACTTCATAGTTTCTTTTACTTTATATAGTTCAACCTGTGGTAGATGAGTAGTTTCTCATTGTTAATTGTTTTTATTCTCAATTATCTAAACTTTGGTCAATGGTAAAAAAAAATTGTTTACCCAACAAAATATTAAAACTAAACATTACATGAACAATAATATTTTTGTTGGTGTGATAATTTATGAAGCAATACAATCAAAATTTACAAAAACAAACAATAATAAAAATAATTTATAATGAGTAAATATTTAAATAATTTTATTATTTTTTCAAAAATTACAATTTTTAAAAATAATTTTATGATAAAAAATTTATGAATAAAAAGAACGAATTATTTTAAATTTTAGAAAAGAATTATTTTGAAAAAGGATTAAGTTTATCAACTTATTCTTGTAAATTTCATATAAATTTTGACACTCCACAAGGACAATGTAAACATCGTACAACTATGAATATTCATTTATTTTTTATTAATTACCTATATTTTTAATACTAATTTTAGATTTATCAATTACCAAAAAAATTATTAATTATTAAATGATGATTTAAATTTTCTAAAGTGTGATTTTTTATCATTTATTTTGTAGGTGAAATTTGTATTAATTAAAAAAAATGAGATTATATCAAGAAAATGATTGTCTATGTGAGCATTTCACTGATGAAATCTAACCACAACCAGAAAAGAAATCTTCATAAACAGGGAAATGAAACTTGAAAACAAAAGGAAATGATAAAATTCTCATTATAGTTAGAGTTCTACCCTCAGATATATTATATATAAAGGGTTATACCACAAGTTTTACATAACAAAGACATTAGGTGGCTACTATGAGGGATGTAAATTTTAAACAAGATTCTAAAAAATTGTTGTTTACCTCCTCATGAGTAGTACTTTCCATGAGAGGAATGCCAAGGTATTGTTCTACATAGTATAATCTACAATCCATGACTTGGGGGGTTGCGGTGAAGGCGCTCCAAAGAATGAAGGACACCATCTCTACACTCTCATCTATCCACTAACGTGCAACCTAACAAAGGCTTCATCTGCCACTATAAATCTATCGTTTTCATGTATTGGTTAAAGTAGCCTCTGGTGTACCCTATATCAGGGATCTAGTCAACTAATTCTTCTAGCACTTTAGTGGCTGAGAGGGGGGATCTATCTGTGGATTCTTGACCCTCATCTCAAGCAATTTCTTCCTAAATAGGGCTAGGTGTAAATTCCTAGTAACATCCTGCAAAGTCCTACAAATGGTGGTGCATATGGGAGTTCCCCCTATAGGCCTTGTCTTAATAGTATGTTAACCCCCTTCATACCTAAGCTCATTGACATGGGATTTTGGTAGAGGAAAGTTGTTAGAAAAAATGAAGACTTGTAGATAGATAAAAAAATTAGTTCAAACTCCCAGTGATGCGACCACCCCACATATTTCTTCAAATGTTGCATTGTTCCAAGCAAGAGGTGACACATGATATCTTCCAACCAAACCCCTAGAAATGGAGGGGCGTTAATTCTTTTAGCCAAATTTCTCCAACATATAATCATCCCACAAGAGACACCCTTATAGTGAGTACTGCTTAAGAGTAGAGAGTGTGCACAACTATCATTGCGGGCCAAAATTAAAGACAACCAGCTGAACACATGAGAAATGAGGTGCTACTACACAACCAAAATCTTATATTTGAGTGACCTCCTTGGAAAACATAATATGCGAGGGGGTTATTGAATTCTCCCATGACTCGAGCTTTAATAATTCTCACTGCAATGCCTCTCTATTTACTAGTGAAACTATATATACAACAAATCCTACGTAAAGGGTGCTTCTAGTTAAAGATCAAATACTCAAGTGCTAAGAGAGGATAGTCATAAGAAACCAATTTCAATTCCCTCTAGTTCTTCCAGCTAGCCCATAAGGAGTCCATGCAATCATTTCCCATTAGGTGATTCCCCAATTTCTAACCAAGCTTGAAATAAAAAACCTGAATACTAATTGACCAGAATTAAATTGAAGCAATGAAAAGAAAAGTTGAAACACTCACTAAGAAACTAAAACTTTGATGACATTATCAAACTAATAGACGGGAGACCTGTAGCTTTTCAATTCTCAAGATAGCAACAACATAATTTTTTTTTTGTATAGTCGCGGCACTAACAAACTTACCAATACAAGAATAAAAAATACCATAGCCATAAGAAGGAAATGAAGGAAAATTACCTATAAGTGGATACCTTTTCGCACCTTTGAAAATAGAAACCTTCCCTTTAAGTTGTCAACATAGATGTCCTACCTTAGCCAAAACATCAAGGAATTATGTGCAAAGAGGCCAAGCCTTACCTCATCCCCAAATTCACCCAACAAACGCAAAGGAAGACCTTACAATGAAACTTCACCAAGAATGGCCACAATGTGAAGCCTACCCCACTAGGGCCTTGCATTATTTGACCATATCCATACTTGATTTAGGATGAATCCTTTGGAAACAATGCATTTGAAATCTAGAAACGGGTATCTCTTAAGATTTTTGATATCAACGCACCCACCCCAAATGACCCAATGAGTTGTTCAGTAATTGACTTAGGATAGGTTTTGACTTCCTCGCTACACGCTTTTATTAAGGAATCACATTAAATGTGGGAAATCCGCTATTGAATTTAGTGACTTTGAGACCCTGGTGGAGCAATACCTTTTAGATTAGAACCTGGAGAAACAAGGATCCGAATACAAAGGGGAGCAATTTCTTTAGCCAAAATTGCATTACATTACAAGGTTTTCAGTGTAACAGACCAAATCAATTGGATGGCATCACGATATATTTCTTCACGGTAGAATGCTATAAATCAACGATGATCTGGCTAAAAAAACAAAAAATCATAGGCCCCGGTGGATGGATATGACTCCGAACTCAAATAAATGGAATCATCTTTACAAAACTTGTCTTGTCTTTCTAGCTATGGCAATTGTGTCTTCGAAAGTGGTACCAGACCATTTCTCTGATATATAAGATTATGAATTCAATGTTATCCAACCAAACATAGGTAAACACTCCTCAATTGTTCAAAATTGTGGCAAATTATTCCGCTCTTCTTCTTGTTTTGAACGGTCAAGATGAAATATTAATTTATGTTCTTGAAGTATGTTTTCGATGGCTATGTGAAGGAAAATTTCAAGACAGATGATGTTCATGTCTTTTATTCGGGAAAGGAGACATGGAGTAAGCCTATGGTGAAAGGAACCCCACCCTCTCCCAGTGATAACCACAACTGTGCCACTGTGGGAACAAATTTGTTTTTATTTGGTGGCACATATGGGAATAACCCTCCACGTGATTTTCATACGCTAGACACTACTAAAAATACATGGGTGCAACGTCGCGTATGTGATGAAGGACCAGTAGCTCGTGAGGGGCATAGTGCTGCACTCATTGATCACCATATATTTACATTTGGAGGTTTTGGAAAAGCTCAAGATGAATCTGAAGAGATATATTACAACAACCTTTACATACTAGACACAATTAAATTAATTTGGACAAGGGCTGCAACGAGTGGTACACCACTGTCTCGACGAGATAGCCACACTTGCTAATCATCGAAGAACAAAATTATAGCCGCGGGTGCAGAGGATGCATCAAAATCTTATTTGTTTGATGCCTATGTACTTGATGTACATACACTCGTGTGGAAAGAGCTCAACAAAACTAACCAGATATTAGCACCTAGGGCAGGCCAACAATATCCCTTGGAAACAAGTTGTTTGTATTTGGTGGATTTACTGATGATAATAATTTATTTGATGATATTTAAATCCTAAACATAGAGATGGGAGTGTGGACCAAGGTAGGAACCAAAGGTCAAGGCCCTCTGTTAGATTCTCCATTGTTGAAGATTGTTTGGATTTCACCAGAGGTATTCTCATATTCATAGGAGGGTGAAATGCAAACTTAGAGGCCATGGATGACATGTATTATTTGGATACAGAAATGAAAATGGAAAATGGATAAGATGAGCAAAAGGCAGAGAAATGTTCTTTAATGAAGTAGTTGAAAAGAAAGCATCAAGAGTACCATGTCTCTTCAAATGATCTTGAGAAGGAGAGAGATATACCTAAGCATGACGTGAAGCCTAGAAATATCTTGTTTACAACCCCACCAACTAACAATATTCCTGCTAGTCAAGACAAACCTTTTGTGTACACTTTCAAGCCTGTTGAAGAGAAGCTATTTGAATAAAAAATAACTGATGTGTTTCATTATGGATAATACACTATTGAATCACATATGGGAGGGAAGCCATTGCGTGGGTTATTGTTCTCCTATAAGCCTAGTTTCTCTCATTCTGTACAGGCTTATCTCACCAGGAACAAAAATGGCCTCGGAAGCAAGTGCTTTGAAATCGAGTGAAACACGAAAGCATAAATTAAAGATTTCTCATGCAATTAAGAAAACTGTGAAGAGAGAAGAAGATTGGAAGGCGAATTCTATTATGAATGTAGAATCTCCTGCACAAGGGACTACCATAGAGCCACTTGCTTTGTCATTAAATTAACATGTAGCTACATCTGATATGTATCAACAATACATGCAATCACTAAATGTGCACTCTCCATATATTCCTCAACATGATGCAAGGAACTATATGCCTTTGGCTTTCCTGCTTCACATGCTATAGAAGAGGGTTTTTTTGGTCATGCACTGAGCCAAAGGGGTGGGATATGTGCTATTCAAAGGCTTCCTACACTAGCAAATCAGGGTAATCAGTTACCTCTAGTGCAGGGAAGTGAATTCCAACATGAGCACAAGTAACAACCTAGTTCAATAGGGTAGATCTGAAGTATGTGTATACTGTAGAGTGTAGACATTCTTTGGCATATATTGGTATATCATGTTGGTTAGATGGATAGAAACTAAGCTCAGGATTTATCCAATTGAGAGAGTATTTTTCACACAAGCATGGAAAGAATGTAATTTTTTTGGAGAGGACAAGTTCTGTATAGTCGGAAGCCAATATAAAAAAAATACTTAATGATTACAGTCCCTTACAACATTTTTAAATTGTGCTCGTGGTTGGGATCCATGCACATTGATTATCTAGATTTTTGGACCACTTTTTTAAATCTAAAAAATATCCCTATTAATCAAAATATGTACAAGGAATTTTAAACTAACCACTCGTTAAAAGTACCTGGATCCTAGAGCCTAGCTAGTAAGCTTTAGAACAATAACATTTTCCTTAGAGACTCAATATTGGTTTGAGTACATCAAAATAAATCAGAGCTCATCGAAATTAAATAAGCTTTCACAGTTTGTCATGTCTTTTAACGCAGCAGCAGGCATCATGTCTGCATTGTACAGAAGGGCATATTTGTCTTCTGGTAACAGTCTTATCCTTCCGCAACTATCTCAAGATCAGTGATAATGGGTTCCAACAGATCCTTTCCCTCCTCTAGCTCAAGAGGTGATAAACCTCGGAGATGGCTAGTGCCAACCAATGGAATTTTTCGTTCTTGGGGGCAGGCAGAGGCATATAGTTATGGCACTGAATGGCCATGCCTTTTGGATTAATTTTTTATCAAGAAAACCACTGGGCTTGAAACAAGTGATTTTTTTTTTCTTTTTGTTTGAAGATGTATGAGCAGTGCCAGCTTTGTATTTAGAACCATGAAGTTGCAGAGTACTGGAAGGGATCTAATTTGGAAGATCTTTTCTTCTTCTCAAATAAACTGATGTGGTTGAAAACTTACCATCGACATTTCATAGTAGAACTATATCTACTTATGCAGGGTAGTCTATTCAGTGGTGTAAAATTTGTCTTCCACCTCAGTTCTGTAAGGAAATCCGATGTGTTGTTACTCTTCCCATCCAAATATGCAATTGTTCTCATAGCGATACCAAGAAGAGCGTCATGTTGTGTGAGTTGATCATGTTCCATGATAACAACGATGAATATATTTGGCACAGAATAACCCTCATCGCTAACCAAGTTAGCTGGTAAGATTTTGAAACGATGGGTGAGGCCATTCTAGAAAGAATGGTAACTAATTAATACCTGTTTTAATCAATCTATGGCAGAAATTATTTATATACTCTAGTATCAAAATCAATGGCTCACAACTTTACTCGTGGCATGGAGGAGAGTTCTCCTTAGGGGGAAATGCTTTACGGCGTAATTAATCAACTAATGAACCGTGATTTAACCTACAAGACTTGGATCATAAATTTTAGTTGCCATAAAATTATAATTTTTTTTTGTAACCTTGGCAGGACTACATCTTCATCATGTCCAATATATCACCCCAATCCCAGCTAGGAATTAAACTAGTGACTTCACATCAAGGAGTGTTAACTAGTAATTATTTTGATAGTTAACAAATATCTATCATATGTTTTATTGAAAATTAAATTAAAAAAATCTCTTTTTGATTTGCAGTAAACCGGTAACCATCATTTATAAGTAAACACATAAAAGATATAAAAATATATATAAGATTATTTAAAAATGATTATAAAGATAATTATTAATTTTAAACAATATAATTATTTAATTTAATACTTTTTTACACAGTCCATGGGTCTTGGATAGAAGTGATAGGCAGTTCTTAAGGCTAAGATGGTGATCATAATGATATATGGAACATGATGAAGATGTTAATCCCATCAAACTTAGGAAAAAAAAAAATTGTTTTTCCTATGTATAAAATTATATTTATTCTTATTATTAATTATTTATGCAATTTTTTTTGTGCAAATAATTAACATTCTTTCATCCAGAAAATGATAAATATTTAACATGTATTTTCATTACTAATTGGTTAAATACTAAATATACACCACATTATTTACTAAGTAATAAATAATAAATTGTAATTTTTTTTACATATTATAAAAATTACTATTTTAATTAATAAATGGTTAAATTTCTTAATATTAATTATAGATTAAGTATTTTAAAAAATAATTTTTTAGTTTTGAATTCAATTTTTATACTATTAAAAATTATTATTTTTATGTTAGAGATATGTCAGTTGCTTCATTGAAACCTAGTTAGTGCTTGTTGCAAGCAGAGCAACTCCAGGTATGAGGTGAAATCCGCTCAAAATTTTTAATAAATCAAGTTCATGAAAAATCATGCTACCATTACTCGAAAACTCCAGGTATGAGGTGAAATCCCCTCAATTTTTTTAATAAATCAAGTTCATGAAAAATCATGCTACCATTACTCGATTATTGGGGCTTTGGCACTACTATAAGGGATTAATATTTTGGATAAATGCACATTGGAAATAAAAGGGTGCATAGGTATGAAACTGGGTTATAAAGGATTCTTTATATCCATATTCAAGAACCAAGAAGATAAGGAAACTATTTTCGAAGAAGGCCTATACTTCTTCAAATCTATACTACTTCGAGTGGGAAAATAATTCCAGCCTAGAGAAAGAAGACTTCTCTTTAGCCCTAGTATGGATTAGGCTCTACTCGTTCCTACCTAAATACTTGGATGAAGATGAATTAACCAGAATTGGCAATGTCATAGGTTCATTTATAAAGATTTTAGAAGCAACCAAATAGGGTCACTACACAACATATGCACACATTTGCATGTACATGCACATCTCAGTTCCAATGCCAACCTCTATAAGCCTCCTTCACCAGAATTAAACCTAGCTTCAACCCTTGGACTTTGAACACTTCCCATTTCGGTGCCACAAATGCCATGAACATGGGCATTTGTTTAGAGATTACCCTTTGAAAAATCTTTAGAAAAAGAAGACTGAGGGCAATACTAATGTATAATGGTACAAAAAATATCCCAACTATAGATGACCCATTTGGAAAAAAAAACCCTCTATAGCCTCCTAAGACCCCATCCAAAACAAGTACACATCCCTAGACCTTCAAGAGCCAATAGAGAAAATAAGCCCATGCAACCCAGCTGATGTGAATACCTAAAATAATCGAGAGTGAGTAGCCTTGGATGATGAGACAGATAAGGGGAAGAAGAAAAGGATTCAACCTAAACATGTAGACGACATGGCTAAGTACCTAGAAGAAGAAACAAAGTTAAAATGTATTGAAGAGTTAGAAAATGAGGCAATGGACCTCATAGAATTAGATCTTGAGGATGAAGAGGAGGTCCACCAGCAGCTAGAACAATAAGTCACCTCTCCAGCCAAACTCTCAAAGGATAAACAAAGCCACCATAGATGTAGGAAAACCTCAACCACTCTACTGGAAACTTGGCTATACTCGGGAGGGGGGGGGGTGGGTGAATCAATATAGTGCATTCATGGCATCAAATTCCATTTTGACTTTTCATTTTAATATTTATCTGAACTGGTAAAACATCATATGAATAACATATTTAATATATAAGCAACATTTAAATCACAACTAAAGAGACACACAAAAGAAACACGTGGACACTACATATAAGTGGAAACCCATAAAGGGAGAAACCATGACTTTGTTGTTGTTGTGATGTAAATGCAAGCTCCTACTTCCTCTATTAGATCAACTTTTGGAGACTCCAACCTCTCTTCTATTATGCCAACTATAATTTGATGGGAATCTCTTGCTCCCTCTTTACATAAATTTTCTATAGGCTTCTACCTATAGAAGGCCCCTCCCTCAATTTATTTATGAAAGATAATACTTGCTAGGAAGCTCATACTTACTTGTTATAGGTCTATTTGGGCACATCACTCCTGATGATTAGATCAGTGTAAATAGGGTCTATCAAACCTTAATTCAGCTGCTACATGCCCTAGACATGCCACCTCATTGATTTCTTTCATCCATGAGAGTTTCCTGAATCCAAACCTTGCTGAAGTGTTTCCTTGGGTCACTAGCGCACCCTTGGTGAGGGGTAAGTGCTCTGCAGAGCAGGTAGCCCAATTCAAGGTTGTGTTGTAGAGCACCTAAGCCCACTAAAGCCTACACTAAGCGAGAATCCTCGAAATTTTCATTGGATCTTGAGTATATTATTCCCTTTTAGAGCCTTCTAGAAGGAACCCAACTCCTACCCTATCAAGATGAGCTCGACTTAGGATAGTCTTGGATCATCTAATCTTTTATCCTATCATCCCTTTGAACATGGAAACTAAACATTCAATTATGGAAAACCATTCAATGCCATATTAATGACAAAACCACTTGCATTCATCTATAAATTGTCGTATGATCATAGAGCCAAGGAGCTTGGATATTATAGAGAAATATTGTTGCTTTAGAGACTTGAAATAATTGTCAAAGTAAAGATATGTTGCTAGATTGATGTTGTTATTGGTTTGATGAGGGCTTGGACTACGCTGGATGAGTGACATGATATCGAACCACATTGGGTGTAAATCCTCCTTCTATAAATCAATAAAGTTGTTTGTTCCTTTTCCAATACTTTTGTCTATATCTATGATGAATGTATGCTCAAATGTTGCCAATTCCATTTGTTTACAATAAATAGATCATATGCTTTGATTGTTGTCATCTTCTGTTTATGTTGACAGCTACCAATTAAGCGAATTCAATTTGAGCAGGAGTGACGGGAGCAACTCAAAGGAGATCAAAGGAAGCAAAGGATCACAAGTAGGTTCTTTTATCTTATCTATTTATTGTAGGAAAATTTTAAAAATCTTTACTTCAATTGTTCTAAGTGTAACTACCCACTTAGGGAAGATATACTTTTCCGTAGGTATAAATTATGTATAACAAATTGGTGACTCCGCTGGGGCACGACCATCATTCCTGGTAGCCTTCCCTTGTCTTAGCAGCACTAGTAGACTTTGCTTGAGTTCATTTACCTATATTCAGTCATTTTGAAGCTCGTTTGGTCAAAATGTGTGCTTATTTGTGTGCTGATAGTGCTCTCTGGCATCAACACAATGTTGTTCTTGACACAGTACGCTGCAGAGAAGCCTTATCCTAGAGACAGTGCTCTACAACACACTGTCTCCCACTCAGGGCTACGCTTGTCCCTTTCAAGCCGAAAACCCATCTTTTTGCTTGATTTTTTCCAAACTATTTCACATCATGTTTGCTGAATGGTCAATGTTTCTCTATCCCTCAAGTCCAAATTAGGATTTCTTTTCCATGCCCACTTAGGATTTGTTTTTTCAATGTTTATTTATGTTTTCCTTATCACTGTTGAATCAATCCCAAAGTTAGCTTACATTGATTCGTCTTTACTTTTCTGAAAAGAACTGTTGTAAAGTCTTCATTTCTTTGAAAAAGAAATTGTCGTAAAGTATTCATTTCTTGTGAAAAGCATTGATTGATCGTTTGTGCATTTAGTTTATTTATGTTCAACTAGAAATTAAAGGAATGAAAAGAAAAACATGCATAATGCATTTAGAAGTTTGTGTGTGCTTGTAGGAATGGTATAGGGGAAGATGCATTGGATGTCCTCTATGCTCTTTGTTTAGAGGTTTTGATTGCTCTATCCCTTTTAGTTATGGTTTTCATTGTTTAAATCAAATGAAAATAATGTTTCCCATCTTAGTTAAATTCTAGGAGTTTTGGAAACATCACTCAATGAACCTGAAAGGAAATTTTTTAAACAAGATCAACTAAAATTGATCTCAATTAACCTAATGGAGCATTGTAACTGAACACATAACATTTAGAGGTTTAGGATCAAGACATGTTCTGGCGTCGTTAAACATAGTAGTTATTGCTAATGGTATGCGATACATTTTGAGTGTGATACCTCATTCCATGTACGCAAGTATTTCGTAGTTTGTCCAGGTAATTTCAGGTATATCAGGTGGTGTTATAATATGAAAAGTATAAGGGAATTCTCTCACTATGTGGTTTTGCATTAGATAGCATTAACACAGGTTGAGATTAGGCCTCCATGTACTTTCGAGTATATTTGGGAGGACTACATTAGGTTGGTATCGATTCATAGGTAACCGAATCAACTGCCTTGTATACTATGATGCACCGAAAATAATACTCGGGGAGATTACATACACGTATGTTAAGTCCTTCGCTCCTCTGAGGCAGTATATTGCAGTTCACAGTTACTTTGTAATTCTTTTCCCTAGTTTACCCTCTTTTTGTTTATTTCTTTTCATAATAAAATCAATCAGCAATCGTGGAAGAAAATAAACCTTTACCTCCTCGTTTTCATAGGACAGCGAGTAAACTTCCTTAACCGCCTGAAGCTACACCTAGTTGGAAAAAGTGATCTCGTTTAACTGAGTCGAGTACATCACAAACTTTTGGTTCTTCATCTGATTTACCAAAGTAACCTATACCAATACGTACTATGATTCCAGTTTCTCCTACTATTACTGGTTTATCTGCCATTGAAGTGGAACCTTTACAATTACTTGAGGACACTGAAAGTGAACTTAGTGAAAGAGTAACTAAAGTTGTCCATCAAGAAGTTGATCCTCAACCAGAATTTGTTCACGAAATTCATCCTAAACCCATTGTTCTTTTACTAGAACACTTGTATCCTGAAGTTGAACAACCAGAAGTTGATCGCGTACCAGAAGATGATTGACCGATTTATCCTTAGACATCTGTAACTATTAAGACTTCTACTTTACCATAGAGTCAAACATTGGAAATTTATTACAGACCTGACAGTGAAATCCTTCCACTCGGTTTGATTGCTATTGAAGAGGAATTTGAAGAAGAAACTTCACCTAGAAATCGAACTCATTTTGGACCAGGGCTTTATCTTTATCCTCTTTTTCCTCAGCTAATGTATATTTCTCCTCTTGATCCTGTTTACTTCCAAACTCTCATAGATTCATTAGGACATTTATTGGGTCATTTGACCATGGCTGAAACAACATCCCAATCTGTATCATCTGTTACAACATCTACTGTTGCTACTTCTTCGATGTTTACCACAACACCTAAGTCACATATGTATGGTGGTCCACCCGTTCGACTGGGTTACCAATCATTATTTGGAACGCACTCCAGTGTTTCTTCTAATCCATGGTCTTCACCCATGTTGTCCATATGAATTTTACTTGGTTCTTCACTTATAGATACTAAACAGTTTGATCCATCAAGTCAATATGAAGTTGGTCCATCTGGTTACTGTCCAATGTATCCACTTAACACTGCATTACCTCCATATGGAGAAACATATGGCCAATCTTCTTATTCTCCATACTCTGGGGGGCACCATATGGTAATATACCATCATCATTAGTTCCAACTTATTTTGGAATGATTATTTCTCAATGGCAACCTACAATGCCTATTCAACCAAAGATTGTGTATTCATCACAACCAATGCAACCTATTTCATCCATACCTACTACGCCTATCGTTATGACTTTACCAGAGTCACAAGCCCAGTTGATTGTATTTCAACCTTTGCAAGCTGATCCTTCAACCTCTTACCCTTAAGTTTTAGGTCTATAAACTTAGTCTTCTCAAGCCATTTTACAAAAACAGTTTGTGTGTGAAATCTAACAACCTCAGGCTAGTTTACCATTAACTAGGATGACTGAGACTTATACTGGTCAGATTTATTTACAACCTAGTGAAAATTATACTGGTGGGCAACAACTATTGTATCAACAAGCATGGCAACCACAATACCAACAACATTAATTCCAATAGTACCAAACTTATCCTGGACTTGGTTAACAAGTTTATGCTAGGTTTCATCAACATCAAGCTTACCAGGTTCTAGTCAACAAGCCTATGCTGGTTTTGGTCAACAACAAATTTATCCTAGTTCCCAACAACAACCTTATACTAGATATGCTCAACAAACCAGCCCCTATCGAGGTTGCCAACAATAGATTCCTTATGCTGGTATGCAAATGCCTATTCCCCAGGCAATTCCATCTTACCTTGGTTATGCTCAACCCGACCCAAACTGATAGTTACCTTTTGTTGCAACACTTGAATTATCGAATTTAAATTAGCTTACCAATGATCCCATTCTTTATTCAGCTTGTTGGTCGGTGATTCCACACAAATTGCCTTCTGATATTCCTAAGTAAAATGGAAACCCTGGAGAAGATTCGTCCAATCACATTATGACTTTTCATTTATGGTGTTCATCCAACTCCCTAAATGATTATTCGGTAAGTCTATGTCTTTTCCAATGAACGCTCACTAGTCCAGCTACAAAATGGTATATTTAACTACCACGAGCTTCATTTGACAACTTCGCAGCATTAGCCACTACATTTTTAACCCATTTCTAGTTACCCATCAGATATGAAACTGGAACGAAACTGTTGACCAACTTTAAATAGATCACTGCTACTCACATTTCTGATCAATTCATGAGTGGCATCGTCATCTTCGAATGGTCAAAAATTTTATTCCTGGTCAACTTTTAGCTGAGTTGTTTATTAAATCCTTGTTGTCATCTATCACTGAGGATGTGGCTAAAGGAGGAGTTGTTATTGAAGAGCAAGTAATTTCTTGTGCCCAATACTTAGACTTGATTTACACCCAGTCTGGCATGCTCTATGATAAGATTTCAAATGCACCTAGACCAGCTTTTTTTGTTCCACCACCTCCATCCAGTAAGGACTCTAGTGCTGGTGACAGTGTGATAGGTTCTTCAAGAACTCAAACAACAAGTAGACCATCTATTCAAAGACTTGCTATTGAAAATCAAACCTTTAATACACCTGATAATACACTTTCTTTAGAAATAAATTCTTTGTCATTTGACAAAGGTAAAAATGGAACGAAACCTGGAAGTAAGAGAAAGGGGAATACCAAAAAGAAAAAAAATATCCCCCTTAAGAGAAATTATCGAATTCCTCTTCTCCTACTAGGAAACATCACTGCCCATGTTTAATTTGTAATGAGGAGCACTTTACACGAGACTGTCCTCAATGCCTTGATGTCTTAAAACTTCTTAAGACTTCTAGTACATCCTCCGTGTTGGAAAACCCTTTTCCAAACCCAGAGACTCGTTTGGTTGCTACAGATCATGCTTCAACTTCACAAGTTCTTATGCTATCCACCACTAACCCTAAGAATGATGATTTGTGACTACATGAAGTAAAGATTATGGTAATCCATCATTTTCATCGAATAATGAGGATATAGATCAACCCAAAACTTCAACTTCGACTTTGTCTGACTCCATTCGACCACCCATTGCACCAGAGTTAACAATAAAATTGCCTAAGGGAGTTGTTCATAAATCTACATTCAACCCTCGAGCTCGAGCAATGCCAAATTATAACATAGTAGAAGATTTGGCTAAGTCACCTTCTACTATGTCAACACTTGAGGTGCTTCAAAATTTTCCCTTCGAAACGCGTTCTTTATTGTCAGCAATTGGTGGAATTGATCTAATGGATTCCAATCTCACAGTTTTTAACCATGCGAGTTATACGCCACAATTACCAACATAGATACCATTCTTAATCCAAGTAAATGATTTGAATCACCTCATTCACTAAACCATTGTTGACAAAAGTGCATATACTTGTATCATTTCAATGAATTGCTGAAAAACACTTGGTTCACTGCCTTGGTCACGATCATCTATGATGTTAACATCTTTTCACATTCACACTTATACACCTTGTGGAATTTTATGTAACATGCATATGGAACTAGGGGAAACAACTGTAACTGTTTAAGTTGAGGTTGTTGATGGAGCCCTTTACTACAATATTTTACTAGGAAGACCATGGGTTTACACTGTGGCTTCGATGGTTTCGACATACTTTTGTATGATTTCTTTCCCTCATAAAGGCGGAATCACATTAATTGATCAAGTCACCTTCTTCATCTCTAGTTCACAGGCAACTAGAAGCATTCTGTTAGTTCAAAGACCTCCACTATCTCTTCAGGACATCTGAGTAGGTATCTTCCAAGATTATTCCCTAATGGGCACCTTTTCACTACAGTCACCATAACAAATGGCAAAAGTTGCAAAATTTGAGACCTGTAACATGATATCTTCCACTTCATATAACTCATGGAATATTTCCAATAATTTTGAAGTTGATATGTGTAATGAAACCATGCTACTAAGCCCAATTGAGTTTTCATAACAATCAATCTTTTTGGCCTGCACAGTAAATCCAAATCCATCATCACCGATTGTATGGGTTGATCGTTCATTAGAATATGGTACTTCCTCTGATCCTTTTTCACGTACATTTTCTACTAATGAAGCAATCATCCAATCAATAATGATAGAAGAAGAACAGGGTAGATTATCATCATCATTCCCATCTTCCATATCACATAGAAGATGTTCCGAATGAACAAAATCGCCCTTCAATAATTGATTTCCTTTCAAATTATGTATTTATAGGCACAATCAATTCTGAATGAAACTTATTGAATATCGAAGAAACCATTTCTATCGATATTTCAACAAAACCTAGAATTATAGAAAATACCCATTTTGGAAAACCTTGTTCTCCAACAAAACTTAAAACTTACCATGCTCGTTTTCATGAATTCCGTGATATATTTGCTTGGTGATATGAGGAAATGCCATGTATTGATTCTATTATAGTTGAACACGAGATTAAAATGTATCTTGATGTCAAGTCGGTATGACAACGCCTTCGTCTTGTTCATTTGAAGAAGGCTGCGTCCATAAAAGCAGAAGTTGAAAAACTTTTGCATGCTAGTTTCATATACTCCATTCCTCTTATTGGTTGGGTTTCAAATATTGTTCCTGTCATGAAGAAATAAGGAAAAATACGAGTGTGTGTTTATTATAGGGATGTTAATCATGCTTGTCCAAAAGACAACTATTCCACTCCATTTATTGACCAGATAATTGATGAATGTGCTGGATGTGAAAGATTTTCATTTATGGATGGCTTTTCTGGCTATAATCAGATCAATATTCACCCATAATACCAATCTAAAACTGCCTTTATTTGTCCCTAGGGCACATTCGCATATAGGAAACTCCCTTCTAGTTCGAAGAACATTGTGGAAAATTTTCGGAGGCCAATGAATTATGCCTTCCATGACATCAAACACATCGTTCAACCCTATCTAGACAACTTTCCTGCTCATTCATAGAAACAAGTTGATCACCCGCAACATTTGAGAGCCATCTTTTTACAGTGCCGACACTACAAAATTCGAGTCAATCCACATAAATGTGTGTTTTGAGTTGGATTTGGTCGTTTTCTTGGTTTCATAGTGTCCAAAGAAAGAATTTGACTGGACCCCTTGAAGGTAAAGGCAATTATTAATCTGCCTCCACCTTCCAATTTACTTCAATTATGGAGACTCCATGGGAAGGTTAACTTTCTAAGGAGATTCATTCTCAACTATGCCGAAATGGCTAAAGGATTCACTCATATTTTGAAGAAGGGAATTCCCTTCCTTTGGGACCAGGTTGCACAAGCTTCCTATGATGCTCTCAAAGATACCCTAATTTGAGTGTCATTAATATATTCCCCTAATTTTCAAAACGACTATTTCCTGTATCTTGCCACTATAGATACAACCATTGCTATGGTTTTAGTCTAAGAAGAAGATGGGATTGCAAATTTGATCTATTATTTGAGTTGTAATCTCAATGATATAGAAGTTAAGAATTCTTACATTGAGAAGCTAGATTGGGCTTCCATTCAATCTGTACAAAGTTTTCGCCATTATATCCTGCTCTGAATGACCACTGTCATTTCAAATTGAAACCTTATGACATACATCTTGTCACATTAATTTCTTGGGGGAAAATATTCAAAATGGATCATCATTTTGAAGCAATTTTATTTGGAATTCATCAAATCCAAGTCAAAGAAGTCTTTATTTTTTGCCGAGCTTCATTGCGACTTTCCCTCTACCACCATCAACTCAACAACAGAACCATCAATTCCAGATGAGTCTTTGTTTCTGATCTCATCATCTGACCCTTGGTATGGAGATATATTGATCTATCTCCAAACCCAAACTTTCTAGTCCAATACCTCTCGCTTGCAACACTGATGTATTTGATATCAAGCCAAATAGTATCTAATCATTGGCGACACCCTTTGCGAACGTGGTATTGATACAATTTTTTGTAGGTACCTCACACATGAGGAAGCTAAGAAAGTTATAAATGATTTCCATTCTCATGCTTGTGGTGGACATTTATCCGATTATGCTACCACACCAAAAAAATTTCATGTTGGTTACTTCTGCCCTATCATATTTAACGATTGCATTACTGTTGTCAAAAGTTATCATTCATGCCAATTTTTTACCGTAAAACTTGATTACGACCTGCACCACTCCATCCTGTCATTGTTGTTGGACCATTCGCGAAATGGGGCATTGATTTCATGACATGTAATGCTCACTTAGCGAGGGGGCACAGGTATATTATTGTCACTGTTGACTATTTTACGAAATGGGCCAAGGCGATGCCTACATTAAACAACAGTGCTAAGATAGCTGCATTTTTTTTCTTCAACCATGTGGTTGCATGATTTGGTGTACCACAAGATGTAGTTATAGATCATGGTTCACATTTTTGCAATCACATGATGACTGAATTAAATGGCAAGTTAGGACTCTTACATGATAGTTCTACTCCTTATTACCCATAGGCTAATGGATAAGTTGAAGCCATCAACAAAGTCCTTAAGCGAATGCTTCAACGAATGATAGGATTTCACAAACGAAACTGGAATTTGATCTTGTACTCAACTTTGTGGGCTTACCGAAAGTTGGTAAGAAATGCAACTGGATTCACACCTTTCAAATTAGTGTATGGTTTTGAGGCAATATTGCCAATACAATGTGAGATTTCATCACTAAAACATGCAATTGACTTGCTACCTGACATTTCTGATGAGGAAGAAAATTTCTTAGAACTCATCCATCTAGATGCAACACATTGTGAAGCCGCATTGGCCAATGAAGCACATAAGAAATGAATTAAGGTGCAATATGACTGCAATGTCAAGCCTCACATATTCTCATAAGGAGACCTGATCTTGCTTTATGATGAGGAAGCCGATAAATTAGGAACAAGAAAATTTGAACCACTATGGATGGGCCCCTACATTGTCAAGCATGTTTTGGCAAAAGGCGCTTACGAGTTGGTTGATTATGATGGAATTCCATTGTTGCAACCTCAAAATAGGTTGTATCTTAAATGTTACTATGCTTGATTGTGCATAGTAAAAACACTATATATATGCTTTGATTGCATTTGTGTGTCACAGTGTGGGTTTTAGAGTTTCTATGTGGTTAGTAATCCACTTTGCATTCGTTGCAGATGTCAGAATATTTGGAACCATTTTTAGGTTATGTTGATGGTGCTAGTTGTAGTATGCAGAACCTAAACTCTGCAGCATGGGTCATATTCACTCCAAGTGGTGAGTTAGTGAATTTTCAAGGGATTTGTATCGGTCGTTCTACGAACAATATCCTTGAGTATAACACATTGATCGAACTCCTCCTTGATGCCATTTCACTTGGCATTCACCCAATCATCATTAGGCTAGACTCACAAATTGTTGTACTACAACTTACGAATGTTTATTCAATATCAACACATTTCTAGAAACTTTAACACATTGACTTATTCTTTAGCGAATTACGTGTTAAAATAACATTTATGATATATGTAAAGAGTAAATTTTCAATTCACATCAATAGTTGAATAGGATTACACATAACAATACAAAAACACTAAAATTATATATTACAGAGAAATGGAACACATAAAATATTGCAGAAATATAAACAAAAAAAATGGATAAAACAAGGGAGACATAGACATACGTTGTTCACCTAGTTTGGGCTACGTCCACAGAAAAAGAACCAGTCCTTCCTTGTATATTATCCAACAAACTGAAGAGATACAACCTACAAAAGATCCGATGTAATTCCTTCTTCACTCTCAATCTCGTCTCTCTTCCTCACTCAGAATATAGATCTACATAGACGCAATACAATTCCCTCGTATATAGTGAGGGGTTTCCTTCTAGGGAAAAAAACCCTAAATTAAACATAACTTCTATCGTCATATCTCCACGTAATGAATGACCCAGATTGACTACAAAATTACAACATTTTACAATGCAATTTTACGTCTATTTTTAGCTTCAGGGGCACTACCCCTGATCCCCCCGCCAGGGGGGTGCTCCTAAAGGTCGCAACTATCCCCCTTGGACACGCCCTATAGCGAATATTTTACAGGCAGTGTTGCTACCCCATTATGAACTAGGGTCCAATACAGTGATACCTTTGAATACAAAAGATAATGAGGCTTCACAACGAATAATCTCCCACTTGGAGACTGATTATAGCAACTTCAGCACAACTTCATTTGCTGGATAATGACTCCATTTTAGAACTCGACGTTTTTCATATTCTTCATCATACTTGAAGACCAATTGAAACTGAGCAGATTCTCAGTTTCTCCCTAGTTACAACTTTTGTTAACATATCTGCAGGATTCTGGCTAGTGTGTATCTTTTCCAGCTTCAAATGTTCATCCTCTAACACTGACCCTATGAAACGGTACTTGAGTTGTATATGTTTAGTCTTGCAAAGAAATGAAGAGTTCTTTTCAAGATGTATGGCACTCTCCCTGTCACCATATAACCTACCAAACTCCTGCTTCTTACCCAATTCATCCAAAAACCTTTGTAACTAAATCATTTCTTTACTAGCCTCTGTAGCAGCAACATACTCTGCTTCTGTTGTTGAGAGTGCAATAAGAATTTGTTGTTTTGAGACCCAACTGACAGCTGTTCCACCTACAATAAACACATACTCTGTTGTGCTCCTCCTGTTATCTCTATCATCCACCATATCTACATCAACATATCCTTGTAGAGCAATGTTTGAACCACCAAAGCATAATGCTTGATTTGGGGTACCTCTCAAACACCTGAGAATCCACTTCACCAACATCCAATGTTCTTTTCTTGGATTGTTCATGTACCTTCTTACAACTCCCACTGCATGTACAATATCATGCCTTGTGCATACCATTGCATACATTAAGCTTCCAACTGCTGATGCATATCAAACTTTAGACATATGAGACATTTCTTCTTGAGCCTTGCGACACTCCTCCTTACTTAATTTGAAGTGGCTAGCCATAGGTATACTAGTTGGTTTTGCATTTTGAATATTAAACATTTTTAACACCTTTTCTATGTACTAACTTTGAGACAATGTTAATTTGTGATTCTTCTTGTCTCTAATTATTCTTATACCAAGGATTTGCTTTGTAGCACCCAAATCCTTCATTACAAATGAGTTCACCAATTTTCTTTTGAGCACATTTATTTCCTACATGTTAGACCCTGCAACAAGCATGTCATCTACATACAATAACAATATAATATATAGCTTCCATCATTTTTCCTTTTGAGATAAACACAATGATCAGAGTGACATCTAGTACAACCTTGTTTAGACATAAACCTATCAAATTTTAGATACCACTGCCTTGGAGCCTATTTTAAGCCATACAAGCTCTTCTTCAACCTGCACACTTGTTTCTCCTTCCCTTTTACCTCATATCCTTGTGGCTACTCCATATATATCTCTTCCTCCAAATCACCATGGAGAAGGGTTGTCTTTGCATCTAACTACTCAATATGCAAATATCGAGCTGCTACTAGACTTAAAACAGTTTTGATTGAAGTCATTTTAACAATAGGAGAAAATATCTCATCAAAGTCTATACCCTTTTTCTGTGCAAACCCTTTCACCACAAGTCTACCTTTATGCCTTTTCTACCTCCATCTTCTTCCTTCAACTTGTAAACCCATTTCATCTGCAATGTTGTTTTACCTGTAGGTAACCTGACCAAATCCCAAGTCTAGTTATGTGCTAAGGAGTCCATCTCTTCTTTCATGGCTTGCTCCCACTTCTTCCTAGTTTCTACCTGCACTACTTCTTCATGACACTCTGGTTCACCAGAATTAGTCAAAAGTACATAATATAATGAAAGAGAGTATTGTTCAGGGGGTCTACTTATCTGGGTTGATCTTCTAACACCACTTTTAGGTGTTTGAGGTGCTTGTTGCTATTGTGGTTGTTTCTTTGGATGTTGATCATTATGATTTTCAAGAACCATCACTTTTTGTGTGATCTCATCAAGGACTGTGTATTCTCTATTTTCTTTTTCTTATTTCTTTTCCTGCAACTGATCCTTATACAAAACATTTTCATTGAATATAACATCTATTGTCATAATGATTTTGTTTTTTTCATAATTATAAAAGTAATAACCAAAATCATTAACATCATATCCAATAAATGTACATTTCTTTGATTTTGCCTCAAGCTTTTGTTCTATTTTCTTTATTATTGTCGACAAAGGCTTCACAACCAAAAGTCTTTAAAAAAGAGTAGTTTACCTTTTTACCTATCCATGCCTCCTCTGGAATAACACAATCCAAGGAACTTGGAGGCCCTCTATTTATTAGATAAACAACAGTATCTATAACATCTACCCAGAATTGTAAAGGGAATCCTGCATGTAATCTCATGCACCTTGCATGCTCCATGATTGTCATGTTCATCCTTTCTGACACACCATTTTCTTGTGGTGTTCCTGGAACTATCTTCTCCCTACGAATTCCATTCTCTGAACAATACCGATCAAACTCTTGGCTGAAATATTCACCTCCATTGTCTGATCTGAGACACTTCAACCTTTTTCCTGTCTCATTTTCAACCAAATATTTCCATTTCTTGAAAGTATCAAATACATCAGATTTATTTTGAATACAATAAATCTAGGCTTTTATGGTTTCATCATTAATAAAAGTAACATAATAATGAGAGCCACTGAGAGATGATACCTGAGTAGGTCCCCATACATCTGAATGCACAAGCTCTAATTTTTCGCTCTTCTTTTCTTTCCCAACACATCACCTATCACATTCATATCATAATTGTTTTCTTATTGCATGTCTGCTTCTTTTCCCTTCCGAGACTTGCAGTCTTTCTTCAAGTGTCCTTCCTTCTCACATTTCCAGCACACTATCCCCCATCTAGACTTGGATCTACCTTTCCTTGACTTACTGCGATATTTTGGGCTCTTTCCTCTTTCTATTTTTCTTCCCCTATTCTCTGCATTCAAAGAATTACCTAATGTCTCACTAGAGCTTTTCCATCGCATTCCCTTACTAAGGATTTCACTGACAACATCATCAAACTTTAAATTACTAGATCCACAGACAGAGTTACTACTGGCCATAACTAAACCACTCCAACTTTTTGGCAATGAGCACATGAATAACATAGCCCTAAATTCACCATCAAAAGCTACCCCTACAGAGCTTAACTCACTCTAACTGTGTTAAAATCATTTAAATGATCAGCAACAGATCCACCTTCTGACATTTTCGTATTAAATAAACGCTTCATAAGAAATACCTTATTTGAGGCCGAGGGTTTTTCATATAGTTTGGCCAATGTCGACATTAAACCCTCTGTTGTCATTTCCTTTGAAATATTAAACACTACCGACGCTGCTAGGCACAACCGTATCATTCCAAGTGCCTTTCTTGTCAATAATATCCCATTCTGTGTTTGTCATACTCGTCAGCTTCTTTTCCTTTCCTTTCAATGGTAGGTACATATACCTCTGATACAGATAATCTTCCATCTGCATCTTCCATAGCTGGTAGTTTTGGCCATTAAAATTTTCAACCCTAAACCTACCATCTTCCACCATTGCTCCCACTCGAACCAGGAACCCTTCTGTCCTGCGAGTTTATCATCCAAATAGACCTTCGACGATGATACCCATTGTTTGAAAATTATATATTACAGAGCAATGGAACACATAAAATATCACATAAATATAAACAAAGAAAGCGCATAAAACAATATAGACACAAATATACATGGTTCACCTAGTTTGGGCTACGTCCACGGAGAAGAAGCCAGTCCTTACTTTTATACTATCTAATAAACTGAAGAGATACAACCTACAATAGATGTGCTATAATTCCCTCTTTACTCTCAATCTCCTCTCTCTTCCTCACTCAGAATACAAATCTATATGGATGCAATACAATTCCATCATATATAGTGAGGGGTTACCTTCTAGGGGAAAATCCCTAAATTAAACATAACTTTTATCATCAGATCTTCGCCTAATGAATGACCTAGATTGACTATGAAATTACAACATTTTACAAGGCAATTTTACATATATTTTTAGCTTTGGGTGTTCTGCCCTTGATCCCCTCGCCAGGCGGGGTTCCAAAAGGTCGGAGACGCCTCCCTCTGGACCCCACCTACAACAAATATTTTACGGGTGGTGTTTCCGCCCCATTACAAAATAGGGTCCAATGTGGCAATACCTTTTAATACAGAAGATAATCAAGCTCCACACCCAAAAAACAATGAAAGTAAAATAGATAGATGTTCAAAGTTTTTACAAAAATTTGTGTCTAAGACATGTTGGTCATTTCACCTCAAAACCTCGAAACGCATACACTAAATCATCCTAAGTAGATCTAATGGTGCTAATGATAATAGGTCACTACCTGAGTTATCATGTGCAATAGCCTCATCCAATGGCTAGGTATGTAGAAATTCTCACTATAGATTAAACCGATTATGCAATGTACTAAAGTAAAATACTTAATCTACTTATACTATCAAACTTGTGGAAGCTTAACTAATTTGGGCAAGATCAAAATGAACACATATAATAGAGAAGAAGAAACAATCACACATGAAACATATAAGAATACTTTGGGGAAAGACTAAGCTAAAAACCTTGCTATCTGTATTATAATACAAGTTGGAAATAGATCAGAATTATATAAATCCTTAGCTCTCACAACTAGCTAGCTCTTAGTACAATCCTCCTGGATGCTCATAGGCAAACAAAGCTTCTCACAAGCCTTCTCCTCTACCCTCCAAGCTCCTATTTTCTTGCATTGTTTCTCTTGGGTGATCCTACTATTACCAAGTGTAACAATGATCACTCACACTAATCTCACACCCTGTAAAACTGTGCAATCCTCAAGGAAGCTTATCCCTTCTACATGGATGAGTTTCCTTTATAGGAAACTTCCTCCAACTCATAGTACATTGTCCCTGTATTTAATCTCAACTGGGTCATTGTCTCAACTGACATGCATGAGTTATTTATGAGAGAATATTTAGTTATCTCGAGTACACTAGTTGCATGCATGCATGCATTAACTGAATGAACTCACAATCAGTTTCACAAATTGTTTGGAACTAATCTAACTGGACTTAAGTATGTTAACTGAGCTAAATAATTACAACTCAAATACAACTCATCCTTATCTTCTTAATTAAGGGATAACTTCCTCAATCAAAGGCATAACTATTGCATGTCTTCACAAAGACTTCTAGCTTGAATTTCTCCAGCTAATTAACTAAAGATGAATTAATTAATTATTTTTCAAACAACTAGTGAGACTAAATTTGAATTTTAACTCTCAATTTTAATTCAAGGAGAAATTAGAATTGGAATATATCGTGAAATGATATCTATAGCAATGTTATTTTTAGCATTTCCTGTTGTTATTTTCAACACTCCCTCTCAACAAGAAACGAATTCAACTCGATCCAGATCCTGAACCTTTGGATTGTTATACATGCAACACTTCCCTCAAGTGTTGTTGCTCCAGCAACTCTAGAAACAAAAAAAATATCCAACTTGAATCAGAATGATGCCTCTGTCATCAAAGTCTTTGACTGCTATTGCCTCTGTCAACTGAAAACTTTGCACCTCTGTGCTCTTCAGTATCTGACTGCTCTAGCCTCTGTTACTTTGATCTCTAACTGCATCAATTATACTGATTCCTCCTCCTGCATTCATGCTACAACTGGTACTATCTCCTAAAGCTAAATTTGCAGTGTACCTCCTCTCATCATGTTGCATCGTGTTGCCCAATGCTACATTGCAACTCAGATACTAAGCAGTAAGTAACTGATATCCCAACTAACCTCCCTGTTGGGATAGAAACACCCTCTGATTCTGAATCTCCCTCTACCACTCTATCTACATATGTCTCTACCCACTCAGCTAGTGCTGCTACTCCTCATCTGGGCTCCCGTAACAAGGTCTAATCAAAGAGGCTAGGTACCTCAAGGATCCTACCCCTACTTCAGTCTTCATGGGACTATCACTTCACACCGCCCCACCCCACACCTAGAGGTATGGCTGCATGTGATCCCTTTGTTGACTTGGCTCAAAATTTCCCCTTACTGGAGGTCTCTACATGAGTGGATGCCTACACTTGGTCTCCTCTCAGCATCTCTAATTGTGGCTCCTCCACAATTGTCTGAGACTTCTTCTTACAATGCATACTGAGAGGTAATTTACTCTTCCTCTCAACCACCAAGTCTCTAATATTGGCCTTTATCCTCAAGGCTTTGCATGCATCTTGAACCTCAAGAGCA
>APFE031619236.1:0-34616 GCA_000404065.3 Pinus taeda | reverse complement strand
GAAGGTCGACCCTTGGCTTTCAAAATCCAACAACTAAGTGGGAAGAATCTAGGACAATCTACCTATTAGAAGGAGATGATGGCCATCTTACATGTAGTAGACACCTGGCGACCTTACTTATTAAGGCGATGCTTTCAAATCCGCACAGACCATCAAAGCCTTAAATATTTTTTGGAGCAATGTCTATCCTCACCACAAAAAAAATAAATGGCTCGCCAAAATGCTGGGATATGATTATAAGATAATTTACAAGAAAGGGTACGAAAATATTGTAGCATATGCATTATCTTTCCAATTTGAGGAGGAAAGTACCCTGCTCGCAATTTCCATTCCCATTCTAGAATGGATTGAAGAGGCTTGAAGGGAATGGTTTTCACATCCCTATCTCTCCCAACTCATTACTCAATTGTAGGAGGATCCAAATTCCACCGAGGGCTACTCGTGGTAGGATGAGATTCTTCGCTACAAGGATAGAGTCATAATATCACCAACATCCACCCTCAAAAGCCGCATTTTGGTGGAGTTGCACTCATCCCCCACTACAGGACATTCAAGCTTTTAGAAGATGTATGCTCGCACTTGAAGATCATTTTTTTGGACAGGCATGAAAAAGGACATTCTTACTATTGTAGTGGAATGGGATGTCTGTCAACACCACAAAGGAGAGACAGTCAAAGCACTAGGTACATTACAACCATTGCCCATCCCGACATCAATATGGATGGAGGTTTCTATGGATTTCATTATAGGTCTTCCAAAGTTAGGAAACAAGTCAGTCATCATGGTGGTTGTGGACAAACTTTCTAAGTATGCTCATTTTTGCACCCTACCCACCCTTTTACACTGACTTTGGTCGCTCAATCTTTCATGGATCAGATCTTCAAATTCCATGGCATGCCCACTTCCATTGTGTCTAATCGTGACTTAGTCTTCACTAGTAATTTTTGGCAGGAACTTTTCTGGCTACAAGGTACCCAACTAAAACTCAATACTTCCTATCATCCACAAACTGATGGTCAAACTAAAGCAATCAACAAATGTCTGGAAACCTACCTTAGGTGTTTCACTTCAGAAAAGCAACATCTCTGGGTACAGTGGTTACCTCTAGCTAAATGGTTGTATAACACCAACTATCATGCCACACCAAAATGACTCCATATGAAGAAGTTTATGGTCAACTCCCTCCTTCCCCTACTTCTTATATCAAGGGGCGCTCAAAGGTACAAGAAGTGGATCAACTCCTATAGAACCACACAACCATGCTCACCCATCTTAGGGAGAATCTTCATCAAGCTCAAAACCGCATGAAGCAACAGGTAGATCAACATTCCTTAGAATGCCAATTTCAAGAAAGGGATTAGGTATTTTTGAGGCTACAACCATATAAGAAAACATAACTCAAAGACAAGGGTTGTCAGAAACTATCTCCAAAATTCTACGGACCGTATCAAGTACTTCAACGCATTGGAAAAGTGGCCTACGAGCTAGTTTTTCCACCCACTACAAAAATCCATCCAGTTTTCCATGTCTCATGCCTCAAGAAAGTGATTGGGAAAAATTGCAGAATTCAAACTAGCCTACCTAAAATGGATGAAGAAGGGTCAATCTGGCTCCAACTTGAACAGGTTCTGGACACAGGAGAATGGCACCTGCGTGGCCACGTGATCAAGGAAGTCCCCATCAAGTGGAAAGACACCTCTCCAGAAGATGCAACCTGGGAACCAACCACTATTATTTAGAAGTTTCTATAGCTTCAGCCTTGAGGACAAGGTTATTCTTATGGGGGAGGGCATGCTAGGGTCCCACCCTAACCCCTTGATTTATGTAATAGTATCGAGTCATAGTTATAGTTAAGTAAAGAGTCAATAAAGCCCATATTAATGATTTTAAGTGGTTAACCCGCATTTAATGACGGGACCACAGTTAGTTGCAAATGGGCCATGGTATTAGGTAGATGGTATTAATAAGAACCATGGTATTGCCCCATGGTATTGCATGTATGAATCCTATATAAAGGATAGAGACTCCCTGTGAGGAGCATGGTGTCTTATTTTGTAATCGAGCTCAGCTCTATTGGAGGTTGCCCGCTCGAAGAGGCAAGTGAACTTTACTTTCTGAATAATAAAATACTTGATGTTATTGCTCTTGTTCTATGTTCTGGGTATATTTCTTCGCATATTTGGTATTCTCGTATCATCTTGCAAGTTAAGAGCATAACGGGTGTTTCGGAGCGGGAGTAATAAGGTGTAAAGTGATACATTGCGATCACTGATAGCGATACACGATATCGTATCAGATCTCTATCCAAGAGAAAACACCAATACTGCAAGACTTTTGACTACAGATTGTGATAGGATGACTTGATTTGGACCGTCGGATCTCATAGCTCCAGATCAACGATCAACAACGCTTGGTGCCTTGACTTCTCTGTATGATAGGCACACCAATACAAATGGTAAAGATTAATGTTTTTGTGGGTTTTTCCAATGTATTTCGTAAAAGGGCTAAATATCGAGTTATAGTATAAAAGGGGATCGCAGGGTGATTGTGGAAAATATTGATCCAAAACTCTTTTATTATTGCACCATTGTTTCCGTCTACACCATTTTTCGGTATCAGAGCAAAAGAGGGGGTTGTTACAGCGAAAATTCCGCTAAGGAGAGGTATTGGTCGAGGAAGACTTGAGGAAAATGCAGTACTACTGGAAGAGGTACGGAGTTGCATGCGAGAATGGAGATGATTGAGACAGCCCAGAGAATAGCACCTGATGAGGGAGATGAGAGCTCCTCAAAAGAATCTTTTGAAGAGGAACAAGAGCAAGACAATGAAACTGCTAAAGTCATCAAGATGATGGCGAAAGTCAGAGGAAAGCCTGATGTGGAGATCCATATGTATGAAGGAAGTCTGAACGTAGAGGAGCTATTGGATTGGATCAAGTGCTTAGATCAGTACTTTGATTATGAAGAGATTGAAGGGATGAAGATGGTGAAATTTGCAGTCACTAGATTGAAGGTTCATGCGGCTATTTGGTGGGGTGAGGTACAGACATCAAGAATGAGGAAAGGGAAATCCAAGATCAAGAAATGGGACAAAATGGTAAGTAAAATGAAAGACAAGTTTTTGACTAAAGACTAACATTTGAATCTTTTTAAGAAATTTCAAAATTTAAAGCAGAAAGGGATGTCTGTTAAGGAGTATACAGAAGAATTTTATAGATTAAGCATTAGGTCTGGACATGTTGAAGATGACATAGAAGAAGTAGCTATATATATTAATGGATTAAAGTATGATATACAAGATGAGATTAGCTTATTAAGTTTGAAAACGATTGAGGATGCCTACCAAGAAAGCTTGAAGGCAGAGGAGTAGATCTTGAGGAAGTAGAGTCAAAGAAATAGAAGAAGAAGCTCGGTGAGAGGTAGAGGAGCTAGCAGATACAGAGGACCACAACATCAACATGAAGTAGGAAGCTCGAGTAGCAGATCACCACAAAGGGGTGAAGCTAACAGAGGAAGATTCAGGCCCAAAGGAAGAGGGCGAGGAAGAGATGTTCAGTGCTATACCTATGGAGAGTGGGGACATATGTCATGGGACTATCCTCATAATAAACCAGTGAGTGAGAGGAATTCAAATGTTGCTGAGGCAAAGCAAGAACCACCTTGAATTGTGGAGAAAGAATAATCCCTTGAAGAAGGTGAATCACGATTATTAAGAAGAACTTTGCTTAGAGCAAAGAAGGAGACTAGAGAACCTGTGCAGAGGAAAAACTTCTTCAGAATCACTAGTAAATCAAAAGGCAAGTGCTGTAAGGTAATCATAGAGAGTGGAAGCACTGAAAATATTGTGTCCACAGAGATGGTGGATAAGCTTGGTTTAGCGAAGACAGTACATCCTGCACCCTACATAGTGTCTTGGTTGCAGAAGGGCCATCAAGTCATTGTGACATAATAGTGCAATGTTGAGATGCAAATAGGTACATATAAAGATACGATTTTATGTGATGAAATGCCCATGGACGTATGTCATATATTATTGGGGAGAAGAAACACCTATACCATAGAGAAAGATGGAATGAAGCACACGTTGTTGCCATTGAAGGATGATGCTGATAAAGGAATGCCTGGATTAGCATTATGTTGATAAGCGAGAAAGAATTGCTACAGGAGGTAGTGAAAAGTGAGGAGCTACATTTTACTATCCTGGGAATGCCAAAGGTAATCTTAACCTCCACAAATTTGGATGATCTTCCTGAAGGAGTTAAAGTTTTATTGGATGAATTTGTTGATATCATTGTGGATGAATTACTGGATACCTTACCACTGATTAGAAGTATTATCCATCACATAAATTTAATACAAGGGGCAAGCTTAGCAAATAAAGTTGCTTATAGGCTAACTCCTCAGGAAAACGCAGAGGTTGTAAGGCAAGTACACGAGATGATGGAGAAGGGGCTAATTAGAGAATGTCTGAGCCTATGTGTTGTACCGACAGTACTCAGTCTGAAGAAAGGAGGAGAATGGCACATGTGCATAGATTCCAGAGCTATCAACAAGATCACGATAAGGTACAGATTTCCATTTCCACGCATGGAAGATTTAATGGACTGTTTAAGTGGATCCAAATACTTTACTAAGATATATTTGAATAGTGGGTATCATCAGATAAGGATTCAGGAAGGCGATGAATGGAAAACTACCTTAAAAAAAAATAGTGGATTGTATGAGTGGTTAGTAATGCCTTTTGGGCTCAGTAATGCACCCAACATGTTCATGAGGCTAATGAACGGAGTCTTGAAGGAGTATGCAGGTAAATATGTCATAGTTTACCTTGAAGATATTCTAATTTTTAGCAAAAGTAAAGAGGAGCATTTAGAACATCTTAAGTTAGTCTTGAGAACTCTGCAGAAAGAGAAACTACTAATAAATTTAAAGAAGTGTAGTTTCATGAAGGAAGAGTTGGTGTACTTGGGATTTTTAGTTTCTAAAGAAGGCTTGAAGATGGATCTGGAGAAGGTTCAAGAAATTTGGAACTGGCCTACTCCCAGAAGTATGTTTGAGGTAAGAAGCTTCCATGGACTTGCAAGTTTTTACAGAAAGTTTATAAGAGGTTTTATTCAAGTTTGTGCACCGATCCTTGAGACAACTGAGGAGATCAATCAGCCATTTCGATGGACAGAAGCAGCAGAAAGAAACTTTAATTTTCTGAAGAAGAAGATAACAGAGGAGCCAATTTTAGCATTTCCTGATTTTGATAGAGTATTTCAAGTAGAAATAGATGCAAGTGGGGTAGACGTTGGTGCAGTTCTAAGTGAAGAGAAAAGGCCAATAGCATATTTCAGTGAGAAATTGAATGATGCAAAGAAGAAATATTATTCTTATGACACGGAGTTTTATGCTATTGTGAAGGCTTTGAAAAAGTGGAGACACTACTTTCTGCCAAAAGAATTCATTTTATATTCATACCACCATGCCTTACAATTTATTAATAACCAGCCGAAGTTGAATCAGAAGCATGCCAAGTGGGTGGAATTTCTACAAAGTTTTACTTTTGTAATAAAGAATAAGAGTGGTAAGTCTAATAAAGTAGCAAATGCATTGAGCAAGGTAAGTTTTATTATACAAGATTTCAAAGTGGGTGTTGTAGGTTTTGAGGACATGATAGAAATATACAAGGATGATGAAGATTTTAGAGATATCTACACAACAGTTCAGAATCTAGTGAGCCATAACAGAAGTTAGTGGATGGACTACCTCATTCAAGGAGGCCTATTATTTTAAAACAATAAGTTATGTATTCCCAAATTTTCCATGAGGGAAAACGTAATCAAGGAAAAACATAGTGGAGGGTTATCTAGTCATTTTGGACAAGATAAAACCTTCACTCAGGTGAATGCTTTTTATTATTGGCCGAAAATGCAAAGTGATATTAAAATTTTTGTTGAGAAATGCATGGTATGTTAGTATGCCAAAGTAAGGAGTCATAATGCAGGACCATATCAGCCATTGCCAATACCAGATTGACCATGGGATGTATTCAACATGGACTTTGTTCTGGGATTGCCAAAAACCTAGAGGAGAAATGATTCTATTTATGTTGTAATAGATAGGTTTTCTAAAATGGCACATTTCATAACATGTAGGAAAACTAGCGATGCAACACACATAACCAATTTATTCTTTTCAGAGATTGTGAGATTACATGGGTTATCTATAAGCATTGTATCTGACTGTGATACCAAGTTTGTAGGGAATTTTTGGAGGACGCTTTCAAAGAAACTGGGAACTAATCTCATTTTTAGCTCAGCGTACCATCCTCAAACAGATGGAGAAACTGAAATAGTGAACTGGAGCTTGGGGAATATATTAAGGAGTCTAGTATATCAGAATCCCAAACATTGGGATTTGGCATTAGCTCAAGCTGAGTTCACTTACAATGATACACCAAACCGAAACACTGGAATGAGCCCATTTCAGATTGTCTTTGGAATGCATCCAAGAGGCGTATATGAGCTAAGGAATTTGGGAAAGCAGCAAACTAGGAGCGCAAGTGTTGAGATTTTGTAGAATAGATGCAGAGGTTGCAGGAAGAAGTCAAGGACAAATTGTAGGAAAGTAGCAACAAATACAAGCAGAGGGCAGGTCTAAAAAGAAGAGAAAAGGAGTTCCAAGTAGGAGATTTAGTAATTCCATATTTGAGGAAAGAGAGATTTCCTACTAAAACTTGTAACATGCTGAAAATGAAGAAGATAGGACCTTGTAAAATTAAAAGGAAATTTTCAGCCAATGCATATGAGATTGAGTTACCAGAAGGGATTAGCATATCCCCCATTTTTAATATTGTAGACTTATATCCATCAGAGAGGTAGAGACAGAGTTGCAGAAAGAACCTATAGGTGATTAAGTTCAAATCGTGAACTCGGAGGAACAGGTACCAAAAGCATTCAAGGATGAAGTTGAAGCTATCTTGGATCAAAGAGTATCTAAGAAAACAAGAGGGTAGACTTATTTCTAGTATTTAGTAAAATGGAAAGAGCAGCCAGTGGAATATTCTAGCTGATTGACAGCAGCAGAACTAAAGAAATATGGAGTAAGTCCTGAAAGCTTGAAGGACAAGTATTTTCTTCCCCGCGAGTCTAATGTAGGAGCATCAGGATTAGCCAACAATGTGAAAACTTGTTCACATGTTGTGGCTAAACAGGTTGAAATTCATTGACTGATGGGTCAAACACGGTTTTTTCAGAGAGGGTTGGATCTCTAGAGCAATTTTTTATAATTCATTATTGTAATAAGTTAGAGATTATCTTATTTTAGATTCAGAGATAGGGATTGTTAGCATAGAGCTAGGAATCAGAAGATTGTTATTAGATCTATTAAAAATAGATATTTGTTGCTAGATATTGTTAGAGTGTTTATCGAGTGATAAAAATAAAAGAAAATGTAATGAGAAAGAGGAGATAGGATTGTTGAGGGAGGCGAGAGCATAGAATGTATGTGGATTGAATTTATTTTGAAGATAGAGGTCATTATTTGTGTATGTGGCCTCTAGCCGAGACTCTGTAATGTATTTATGGTGAATAAAACAGTATTGCATGTATTATCATTTGAACAGCCCATGGAGGCTTTGAACGTTGATTTCCTTTCTTTGTATTTAAATACTTTCATTCTAGTCTTGTGCTTTTATATTTCATAGTGAAAATCCTTGCATTTAAGACAGACTTGGTGTAGTTTGGGTTCGCAAGTGGAAATCCCATTTACGTAGGGAATTAATGCAAAACACTTAGTCAATTCAGCTAACCAAACGTGAAATAATATAAAGGTTGATTTTGGGACTTATTGGGTCCAGTAATTCATATATATATCGCATCGCTCAAACCATTTGGCGAGTGGCAAGTCCTGTCCCCAACCATTGGTGATATGTGATCACCGACATATCGGATCGACATTTCAGAGCAGGAGTAATAAGCTGTAAAGTGATACATTGTGATTGTCGATAATGATACACGATATCGCATCGGATCTCTATCCAAGAGAAAGCACCAATACTGCAAGCCTTCCAACTACCGATTGCAATAGGGTGACTTCATCTTGACCATTAGATGTCATAGTTCCATATCAATGGTCAACAACCCTTGGTGCCTTGAATTCTGTGTACGATAGGCGTGCCAATACAAATGGTAAAGATTAATGTTTTTGTGGGTTTTTCCAATGTATTTCGGAAAAGGGCCGAATATCGGGTTATAGTGTAAAAGTGGATCACGGGGTGATTGTGGGTCATATTGATCCAAAACTCTTTTATTATTGCACCATTATTTCTGTCTGCACCACTTTTGTATAATTATAGTAGGCATACTTGTTGTTATTTGTTTTCTTGCAACTAGTGTAGATTTAGAATTTGTTCTTTGTGTTTTTGAAATTTCTGAGTATTGCCTATAGCCTATAGAGCATTAGTGGTGTCTGTCCAACCTAGTTTCCCTTCAGTTGCATCAGATCAACCAAAGAAGAATACATTGGATGATGCACACATACTTCTGAGCCCTCTTAAGTATGTAGGAACACTAGTTTGATAATTAAAGTTGAGACACTCAGGAGTTTCAACATTATTGTTGTAATATTGAGGGTCATCACATATCTACTTCCATCATTACTATTTTGCATATACGCTTTAGTTACTAAAAAAATACATTTTGGTGTTGAACTTATAAAATTTCATGATAATGTAGGTTCTATATTCAATACCTTCTTTTCTCAAATTTTCTCTACCTTCAGGTTTAAAGAGATTTGCAGTTGTCTACATCACTCAAAAATCACTGGAAGGAGGCTGGTATGTTTCTTTAGAAAGTTGTAAATTGTCCAATCATTCATGTATACTTCTAAGAATTGATGGATGTAATCCCTGAAGGCAGTTATGACAATCCATGAGAAAACAAAAGGTACACTCTTCAAACTGAATGGCATGACATGATATGTGTAAGACCCCCATTATGTGGTGAATGTTATTTTCTTCTTATATTCTTCCACTATGCGAAGTTGATGGTATCCTGAGAATCCATCGGTGAAAGAGTATACTTCATTCCCAACAATGTTATCTAGGACCTCATCACCAAAGGGCGTTAGAAATGGGTTATGTACAAATGCATTATTTAGGCTCTTGAAATCTATGCAGACCTTGATTTTGTGGCATCCTTCTTATTTTGTATTACAATTAGGCTGATCCATGCTTCATCTAATGGGGATATAAGTCTCGCTTCTAACATCTTATCAATCTCTCTCTTGACCTTCTGTTTTACTCTTGGGTTGAGCCCGTATGGTTTATTTTTTACTGGTCGTGCATTTGGCTTCAACATAATCTTAATTTCCCCAATTTCCCCTTTATTCCTTTCAATTCAGCAATCGAGGCTGGGAATAAGTCTTCATACTCGCACAAAAAATAAAAAAATTTCTTTAGTTTTTTTTCTCATCCCAATAATCCCCAATGGATGCCATCTTAGGTTTATCTCTTGAGCCAATGTTGTGCTTCTGCAACTTTACTGGGAGAAAATTGTAGGCATCCATTAGATGTTCCGCTGGAATATCTCATTCTCCTTTAGTTTATTGAAATTCCAGGTATCTGAGTCATTCCAAATCATCCTCCTCTGGATCTGCATTAACATTTCCGCAAGGAATGAATTCTGAATACCCTGCTTCATATAAATATTTTAGGAACTTCTCATTAATGCACCCTTTCCACAACTATCCTAGAGTAAATAGGATCCTTTTAATGGCATGTGGGGCTTCAAATAGTCGTCAATCATTATCCCTGAATGAGAAATTGATACTGAATTGTTTAGCCATAACGTCCCAATCTTTGGTTTGTTTTCAAAGTTCCTCTTGTATATACCATTCTTAGGGAACTGTACCCAAGGTAATTATGAAAATGTGTAACCAAAATTCCTTTGTGACTCACTCTTTTCTCCATCTCTTTGTGCAGTCCTCTAGATGTTTCCCGAGACTAGAGTCCCCCCATACTTCACCATCTCCTGTGGGCGGTCTCGTTCTTGTTTAAACATTTCCCTCATGTCCCACTTGATTTTATCAGTCACAAATGGTGTTGTGATGGTCTCCCCACCATCTTTCTGGGGTGTATTGAAATGCAATGTCCAATAATGGGATGTTGTGGCTCTCCCTTATAGTTATATCAACCTTATTCAAAAAATCATCTACTGATTGTATACCATGGAAGGTTGGGTAATTACTTACCTCAGTTCCAATCCAGTAAACTCAAAATATCTTGGAACAAAGTTTGGTATCAACCTCGTATCCTCCTTATTGCCAAACATCCCAAGCAGCTTCCAAACCAACTTTTGAGCTCTATATGCTTCTCCAACTGACTGATCCTCCTTTCGTGGGATTGATGAAGTCTTCTCTTTTTCTTTCATTTAGCCTATACAAGTGATATAGCTTTCCAGGCTCATCTCGATCATCTACAGGCCCTTCTACTTCAAAAATCATCAACTCATTTTAAGGTCGATGATGGCATAGTTCTCATATGCCCAGTCGATACCAAGGAGTGCTACGTAAGGGTCCTTATCATCCATTATATCTATTACTTCAAATTAGACATGAATTTTTACCCCTACTACATCTATCTCGACAACTTCTAGCCTTTTGATGGGTAAGATTTAGTATTGGTTTGCCATCCACAGTTGAATTGGTGAATACTCCAGTTGCGGCTTCCTTAGCGCTTCCCATGTTTTTCGAGGCAGGATATTAACATCTGATCCTAGATCTAGCATTATATCTTTAATATGAAACCCTATAGCTTGAGCATCAATCTAGAATTCCCTACTATTCCTTTTCTTATTCCTCTAAATCCTCTTTGTATGTGTTTCAAGCAGATTTTTTCATATTTCTTCTTCTCTCAATTCTTCTTCTAGTAATAATGCTTTTAGATTCCTAAGGAACTACCCTAGCATATGTTCATTATCAAATATTTGTAGGAATAGCCTAAACCATTCTTCAATTGGTCGAGAACTTGCCGTTGTGCCTGAGTCCTGCACCTTGTACTTTTTAGCTTCCGTTAAGTTATCAAACAACTTGGCTTCTTCCCGATAGTATTGCTTCTATTGTGTGGGATTGTATGAGCACTTCATGGATGCCACCCAAACAATTGAGGGTTGGTCTTTCACTCCATAACCATCCCCTATCTTCTTACCCCCTCTAGTAACTATGTTTATATTGGTTGGTGTGATAACGTCAATAGTTTGTGGTTCTATGTTGATCAAGTTAGTTCCCCGCTGCCTGGTCCTTTCTTCCCATGTTGAAATTAGCTCAGGAAAATATTCTATGGCATGTGAATTGATCCGAAAATATGAGCTCTACGACCTTCTTGGGAGTGGGCAGTCTCTGGCAACATGTCCCTCTTGATCGCAGTTGTAGCACCTCACAGGTCCTCTATCCTCTGTTCTTCCTCCTCTCCTACCTCCTCCCTCTCCTCGCCGACCAGTTTCATTAATTCTGAATGTTGACCAGTCTAGTCATTTTGCTAAGGCGTCTAACACTCGACACTAGTTGGTATGGTGATTCATTGATGCACACAACTCACAATAATTGTTGTTGGGCACATTGGAGTAATTCTACAATATTGGACATAGTCATAGAAAATGTCCATAGATTCTACAGACTTCATAGTAGACTTGTGAATTTCAGTACAAGAATGATCCTTGCGATCCTAATGCTGCAACACCTATTGTTGGTGGGGCCGCACATAATTTTTCAAGGTCTGATGAACTACTTGTGCCTTGCAATCTTGGGACTTTAGTTGCTACATGGCCCTCTATCAGGCAGTGTATGCACCATATATTGGGTCTCCCTAGTCAAACCACCTATAAGTCCTTTAACTTCTCTGTTAGACCGACGATCTTATTTTGGAGGACCGTGATCGATGGATCTTGAGATCTCATTCCTCCCCAATACTCATGGGGGTACCATGTCATGGACTCTACGTGTGTTGCTTGCTTTAAATCATCTTGGAGGGTTTCGATCTTTTATTGTGTCGGCGGTGTCCTAGTAAGGGGTAGGAGTGCTTTAATGAACCAATTCCTCTGATGATTAGGATCTATTGTATAGCTTAACTTACCAATTTCATCTTTGAACCTCTGCATTAATTCCTAAGAAGTATCTCCTTCCTTCTACTTGATCTCCCACAGTTTCAAAATTCCTTGCTGATCTGTTTGTGGTACTTCGAACTCTTGCGCAAAGCTCTTATTGATTTCATCCACAGAGGGATTACAATTAAACTCCGACCATTTGATAAACCACCTTAGAGCTCTCTCCCTTAGAGTAGTATGGAATTCAATCAACTTCATGTTGTCTGATGTTTGGCACGGGCTCTCCATATTGCTTCACATAGGTACCAATGTTGTTCCACATCTATGTTCCCTCTACCAGTGAACTCTAGATATCTACTAAAGGATCCTGCCATGTTGGTTCAAGTATGTGCTAGGAGCACAAATCCTTGGGCTCCGGGTTGTTGAGATCCTTGTAATCCCATGTTACTAATATTGCTAGCCCCACTACTATTAGATGTTTCAAAACTTGTCTTATATCTGTCATGCACACTATGTACGCGTATCACTTTAAGTAATTTAGCAACAAATTTACGAGAGGTATTGTAAAGAACTAGGGGAAGGTCGTGGTGAACACTACTGGAGCTTTGGGGATTTCGATGTTGAACCTCATCTGACATATCATCCTCCATGAACAATCACCTCATCACATCATACATCTCATCTTCCATTTCTTCCTTGGAAATGCTATGATTGCTTCATTCTGGTATATTTCCCGCAACCTCGGAGGGAGGGTTCCTGTCATTCTCCTAGCTCCCATCTATCCTGTCAACATGCATCTCTTTCTATGGGTCCTTTAAGATCTTATTTCTCCCTTTCAAAATCTTCGACTCTGCTCCTACTTGGTGGGGTCCTACAAGTCTCTCTTTCAGTGCCTATACTTCTCTTTCCTGTCATTTTCTACTATCAACGTTCTCCTTTGTGCTTTGACATCTCTAGCTCTTCGTAATCCTTCTATATCCATTCCTTCAACAACATCCCAATTCCCCAAATGGTAGCATTCTCCCCTTAGATCCTTCCCCTAGCACTGGGTTTTATGTTACCATACTCACTTCATTTATAGGTATCAACCCTTCCTCCACCATCAACATATTAATCCAAAAGGGTACCTCTTTCACTAGTTTTTCTCTGAAACCTTATCTGAATACCATGTCTTCTTTTGAGAAGGATTGGTAGCTCTCTGTTACGAACTCAATAATGTACCCCTCTATGGTACTCTATACCCAGAAATCTACTATTGTCATCAGGTCACTATCCAAGCATTGGAGTGTCACGAGATCTGTGGGGACCCAATCGAGACATGTTGGCATCAGTTCTTCTCACCATTTCTTCAATTTTAGTCTCCTTAACTAGTTGCACAACTCTTCTAGAATTTTACAAAAGAAGATCTCGTACTGATTGCTCGCAGCCTCGAAGTACAATATTTCTTCGTTCACCTTAGCAGTAGATCGATTTCAAAGGGTAGCCTATTTTGACACGAACCTATCCACTTGATTATCCTACCAGTCTCATATCTCCTTCTTAACTATCCTTGATACCATATTTTGAGCCACTTCTTGCGATTTATGGTCCCAACAATAGAACCATCTGTTGGCACAAAAATGTCACCAAAGAAGAGACCCTTGGTGTAGGCACAAGGGGCCAATAAGGATCCACTGTAGTCTAGGCCAACACCAACATTTTCACCTTACCCAAGTCATTAAAGAATCTTATTGGTTGCATGCCATGATTGATTCTTTTCTCCAGGTTGAAATTTCTGCTTAAGGGTTGATTTGAAATATAAGTCTTGCAACTGAATGAAAAGGTCCACATTAGGGATCCGGTAGAGCATAGATGGAAATTTTAGTATTGTACCCATGGGTATGTGACAAAATCACATGTTCAATCCAATCCACACTTTCATGAATATAAAGGCGCACGATCTAATCAATGTTGTAGGAAATCAAAACACACAAGAATCTAAAGGTTACTTGCTCAAGTATTAAAATGAACCTACGATCCAATGAAATGAGAACTATTTCTCGAAAACAAGAACTCTAGCAAAAAAACATGAAAAACAACCCAAAGAAAAAAAATGTTGATGCTACATCAACACTTTTTTTTTGGGTAGATTTTCAACAATTTTTATCAATGGCAGTAAAAACCAAATTATTTTATAGTGCAAAAAACATGAAAAACACATGCAATTGATGTTGCATAAGCACCATTTATTTTGGGTAAATTTTCAACATTTTTTTAAAAATCGCAGTAAAACACAATTTTGTTTTGGTAAATTTTCAACCTTTTTTTTAACAGAAATGAGTACATTTCACTAGGCACAATTGATAAACAATTGCCACTATTCCACCATTAGTAAAACTATTTCATAAATGCCACACAAGCCAATGTGTCTCTAGAGACTTGAACCCAAGATACTTGGGACACAAATCATGAACCATACCACTTGAGCTAAGTTCCTTTGACAAATTTTCAACATTTATAATAATGTTAGTAAAATCCAAATCCTTTTGCCCAAAAAACATGGAAAACACATGCAACTTGATGATACATCATTTATTTGGGTAAATTTTCAACATATTTAATAATGATAGTAAAAGGAATTTTTTTTACACAAAAAACACGAAAAAGCACATGCAACTTGATGTTGCATCAACATTTTTTTTGGTTAATTTTTTTTAGCAACAACATTAAACACTAAAATATTTGTGCATAAACATGAAAAAAAAAACTGAAATAAAAAGTGTTGATGTCGGCTAAAATTTCAACATTTTTAGGCAATGACATTAAAAATAAAATATCATGACAACAAAAATTATTAAAATTCCAATAGTTTTCAACAATATGTTGAAGATAAATATCACGACTCTAAAAAACCTAAAACTCCAACAATTTTCAACTACGATGTTAAAGATAAATATCATGACTAAAAAAAGTTAAAACGTTGATATTTTTTAACCATGACATTAGATATAAAATATCATGACTCAAAAACCTTAAAATTTCAACATTTTTCGACAGTGGAATTTAAAACAAATATTATGACTATAGCAAACCTTAGATTTTCAAGATCCCACGGGGCTTTGGATTGGCGGTGAATGGGTGCACTGTTAAGGCACTCCTTGCGATAGGTCACCGGTTCAAATCCCCCGTGGGTACTTAGGTTAGTCTTAAGGTAGAAAAAAAAAAAAACCTTAGATTTTCAACAAATTTTGAGATCAAATATCATGATTAAATTAAATCTTAAAAATAAATATTTAAAGAAAAAATAATTATACCAAATGTTAAACATATAATTCTTTTAAAATGTCAGCCTAAGATAATTTGGCATATTGCAATGAAAACTTGAAAATCAAGCATCATATTAACACATAGTGGCCTTGCTTGACTTATTGCAATGAAAACTTAAAAATCAACCATCAAATTAATACATAAAAAAAGCAAACTTGATTAATAGTAACGAAAACTGAAAATTCAACTCTCAAATGGACACATATTGGGGTCAGGTTGCTAGTTGAACATCGAGAGTGAAGAGGAAAAAAAACATTAAAAAATACAAAATAAAATAATAGAAAAGTGCAAAAAAATTGTCTCCCCTTAAAAAAAATATATAATTATGTCTTGCCTTAAAAAGAAAAGAAAATTAAATAAAATAAGGGAAAAAATAAAATATAATTATATGTCCCCCATTTAAAAAAAATTGACAACTAAAAAATATAAAATAAGTAAATAAAAACGAAAAAGTCCCTAGCCCGTGGCTTGGCACCCCCACAACACCTAAGTGGCCCGAGCCACGGGTGTGAGAAACCGCACTTGCCATGGCCCCCTCAGGCAATGTAGGGGTGGCAACCAATTTTGGGTCTCTAATGTCATTCCCATAGCCCCCAAGGGGCCCTTGTGAGGGGCTATTGCCATTTAATTTTATTTTTATTTTTAAATGTTTTTTTGTGTTTTTTATTTTTTATTTATTTATTTTAATAATTTTTTAAATTTTTTAATGGACGTTTTTAAAATGTATTTTTCTCATTTTGTTTGTTTGTTTGTTTTTTTTACGAGCTGAGATTTTTTTTAATTCGTAAATGTTTTTTTGCATTTTTTATATTTCATTGATTTAATTTGATATTTTTAATCTTTTCTTTTCTACGTTAAGACTAACCTAAGTACCCACGGGGATTTGAACTGGTGACCTATCGCAAGGAGTGCCTTAACAGTGCACCCATTCACCGTCAATCCAAAGCCCCGTGGGCTATTTGATATTTTTAATGTTATTTTTAATATATATTTTTATTTTATTTATTTATGATTTTTATTTTTTTGGGTTTTCTTGTTATTATATGTTTAATATTTGTATTCTCTAATTTTCGCTTTAATTTTTATGGTAATCATTATTTTTTCAAGAAAAATTGGTCATGTTATTATTTTCTAACACAAAATTCATAAATAATGCTACTTTTATTTTATTTTTTTGTTAAAATTTTCCGAGAAAAAACGAACGTGAAAAATACTTATATCTGAGAGAAGAAGAAGAATATGACTAATTAAAAATTTGTTAAATTTAAAAAATAATTATCCAAACTTAATACATTAGAAAATTTAACGTTTCAAAAGTAAGCCCGCCAAAAGTGGCATTGATGCTATATCATTGCTTTTCAAAATCAACATGAAAATCACTAACATTAAATAAAAATTTGCATACTTGATAAATAAGAAAATTTAAAATGTCAAAAATATGCTTAAAAAAAACATTAAGGTGAATCCTATATCTACACTTTTCAAAATCAAATTATTTTTTTCTACCTCTAAAAAGTGAGAACTCGATATAGTTTTCATTGGATTTTGAGTTAACTATCTTGGTTGTCGTAACTAATATGTAATGCACATGTATGATATGAAACACATTCAATTAGAAACCATTTATTTAGGCTTCTTTGTAAAGGAGATGTAACCATAAATTGAACGCTTGATAAAATACACAATCCAAACTATTTAAGACAATAAAACTATTATGATTTTGGAAACATAGTAAGTTTTAGTACTACAACATAGTTGCAACAACAAACTTAACTCACACAATGTTGTAAATCCTTCAAGAAATCAACTAGTGAGTCAGTGAAGATGACATTAACACTTGAGTTGCAACAATAAACCTACAATTCAAAGTTGCAACAATTAGTATTCAAAGTTTCAACAATTAGTAATTCAAAGTTAAAGTAGAAATAAACAAAAATAGAAATTATAGCCATATCTATGTGTGGATACAAAAATTACCTGGCTAAGGTGGGGAACTTACCTCCTTAAATGAGGCACTAGTTAGAAAAAAATAGAGTGTGAATGCTCAATACACCATTACTTGAATTGGATCAAAACATAAATTAAATTGCAAGAAATTTAGAAAATATAATAACTTGTTCTTCTCTTTCAATTCTTAGTAGAGGGGTTTTATATAATATGTTTTCTATCTAAATTAATAAAAGAGATGGAAGGGCAACCATGATAGTTGGGTTAATCTTATAACATTGATTTTCTAAGAAAATGGAAAAAATGAACATTAATTGAATTGAATCAGTTGTGTGATAGGTGGTGGTTGAATCATCCTCTTTTCTTGGTCATCCAATAATTTCTATCTGTGTTGACCAACTTGTACTTTTTTGTTTGACTAGTGTTGACTTGAGCTACACTTGCTTCTATTAACTGAGACTTTGATTGATATGAGAAGGTAAAATTTTATTAAGGTTCAGTGGATCTTGGTAGACCGAGTTTCTATTTTTTTTGAGGTAGGGATCGTAAGATAAATCTTCCCCTTTGACTAACAATTGTAGGTGACTATTTGACTGAGGTTAACTAAGTTTCGAGCCTCTTGTTCCGAGCTTCCATAGGACGAAATTCACCCTATTGTTGCAAAATTGTCTTTGACTGAAATTGACTTTTTTTTTTTCTCTTTGTGTGCTGACTGTTTTGACTTGGTATTCATTGAGGTCATATTTATAATCTTGTTGGAATATTTTGACGTAATATTGATGAACTAAATTCTCTCTCTCATAAGGAAAGACTAGTTGGGTTTTCCACTTGTGGGTTTTGCCTTCGTTATGAGCCTAATTTCTGATGTCTCTTGTCTCTTGCTTACTATTTACTGTGATCTCTATTGCTTGATTATAGAAAGTGAATTAAGCAAAGTTGTTTGGTAGAAATCACATAAGAGAAATTTTTGGCCAACATGTTTCGAACCAACAAGTGTGGTTCATCATCAGGACCACTTGATGACTGGAATACTATAAGAATATAGATTCTATCATTGGAAGTAGTTGTCAATTTTAAATAACTATACTAGTCTTCATTGCACTATAAAATCAACATGGAATTAGAGTTTTTGTGTAGGAAAAGAGTTATGAGATCACCTTGAAGAGCATATTGAAGGAAATTGAGAAGCACTTTGAAGATTTTGGGATTCTACCTTCTATCTTTGATCACCCATCTTCATCATGAATCTCTTCCTTAAAGAAAAAAATCTTAAAGGAGCTCCTAATTATAGGGCACGGAAGGCTAGGATTGACCTAGTAGTTGCAAGGCACAAGGTCTTGGGTATTGTTATAGGAAAATTTATAGAACTAGTTGATCAAACAAGAAAAGACAAATTTCAAGAAGATGTCATCTTGGAAAGATGAATCATTATAGAATTTCTTAAGGATCATTTAATTGCCTATATTGATGATCATTAATCTTACAAGGCTATGTGTGGTGCCATTGCTGGTTTGTACACAATCAACTACATCAATCTAAGCGATCAACTTCACAATATCAAGATGACAAAGAATGATACAGTGGCATCATGCTTTGTCAAAATTTCTCAAATAAGAGATGAATTGAAAACCATTGAAGAAGAAGTATCTGACAAAGAATTGGTAGTTATAGCTTTGGGCAGTTTACCTAGATTGTGGGCTTATTTTGCATCAAGCATTTGTGGAAGAGAAACTGTAGGTAATTTTGACAAGCTATGGGGTGCCTACACTAAAGAACAATCAAGACTCTAATATAGAGGCAATATTGAAGATCCATGTGAAGAACCTTTTGTGGCCAATTCAAGGAGTAACAAGAACAAAAGCCTTAATATTGGAATATTTCAAAGAAGTTCTGGTTGAAGACAAAATTCAAGACCTGCTCCAAGAAGGGAATATGCTCCATATACAGTACCTCCTTACCCCTCTTGAGATTGAAGATATAGAAATTATTTAACAAACATTCAATGTTTTCATTGCCAAACATATGGTCACTATCAATATCATTGTCCTCAAAGGAATTAAAGGGATGACTATCAAAGGAATGGGGATAAAATGAGGAGAGAGAAGCATCATGTTTCTACTACTGATCTAAATGAACCATATCATAAGAGGAGGCATAGGAAGAATGATTTTGATTATAAGTACTCATTCTATTCTACCTCTATAGGTTCCATTGTAGGTCATGATGAAATATGGCTGGCAGACAATGGTGCCTCTAGGAACATGATTGGAGGTTGTGTAATCCTCATTGAAAAGAAGATATGTCAAAGAGTTTAACTTGGAGACAATGGAAAATATGAATTCAAAGGGATTGGATTTTCATCCTTCTAATTGAAATTAGGAGGTAATGTATATATTAACAATATTTTATATCTTCTTGGTTTGAATAAAAATTTGTTGTCTATTTCTTCTCTTGAAGACAAAGGATATAAAATTTCTTTCATGGATGGACACATTCTAGTATGGAAAAAGGATGCATCCTTTGAATATGCTAAAGTCATTGGTGTACGAATTGGAGGCCTATATCATCTTCTTGGATGTTCAATTTGTAGAATACTTAGGGGGGATAATATGGGCCATAGTAATAAATAAGGTGGTTAACCTGTATCATGTAAGGGACCACAAGTAGTTAGCAATTATGTAATAAGCCTATGGTATTAGATAGATGGTATTGAGGGAACCATGGTACCCCTAAGTATACTACACAACTCAAGCCACACTAATAAACACCTATGATCTTTGTGTATGGCATTGAAGTTATTCTCATGTTCATTATAAAGCATTGTCCAGAATGAAATATTTTGTTAATGGTGTACCAAAAATTGAATTTGATCATGATGGAGTTCTCATGGGATGTGCCTTGGAAATAATGTTAAATGAAGATGTACTAGCAGTGACAATAGATCGAAAGCAATATCATATCTTGTGCACTATGATGTTTGTGGGCATATGTCTGAGAAGACTTTGGGTGACATGTATTATGTGATGATTTCTATAGAAAAACATGGATTTATCTCTTAAATACCAAGTATCAAGTGTTTGAAAAGTTTTATGAATTAAAAACACAGATTGAGAATGCTACAATAAAAAGAATCAAGACTTTATGGTGTGACAACGGTGTAGAATATGTATCCAAGGAGTTGAGTGACTTCTACAAGGATGCTGGAATTAAGAGGGAGATGATAGTTCCCTACTATCCTCAACAAAAATGAACTGTCGAAAGAAATAATAGGAACATTATGGAAGCTACCAAGGCCATGCTTCATGATCATGGACTACTAGTGTTTCTACGGGGAGAAGTTGTAAGAACAACTACTTATGTTCAAAATAGGTTCCCACATTGAATATTGGACTATAAGAATCTTGAAGAAGTACTTTTTTTATGTAGCAGTGATGTGACAACCATCATTGCTACATAAGAAGAAGCCATCCACCTATGAAGAAGCAAAGGAGGAATAGGTTTGGAAAGATGCCATGATTGGAGAATATCAATATATATTAAAGAATGATGTTTTGGAAATTGTGCCAAGACCTGAAGAAAATTTTGTTGTCTATTCTAAGTAGATCTACAAAATCAAGTATGCTGCTGATGGAAGTGTTGAAATGCACAAAGATAGATTTGTGGCTCATGGATTATCCTAGAAAGAGGGAGAGGAATATGAAGGCATGTTTTCTCCCATTGCTAGGTATGATTCTATTAGATTTGTCATTGCTCTTGCTTCTCTTGCAGGTTGGAAATTACATCAAATGGATGTCAAAATTGATTTTTTGAAAGGAGTCATTGAAGAGGATGTCTATATTGAGCAACCTAAAGGATTTGACATCCATGATAAAGATACATGTAAGTTTGAAAATTGAAGAAAGCCTTGTATGCGTTGAAGTATGAGCATGCTACTCCTGTATTGACGGCTATATAGCAATGACTCTTGGCTTGAATAACAGCGAAGTTGATCCAAAACTAAACTTTAAAATTGTTGAAGGCAAGCCCTTAATGTTGGTGTTGTATGTAGATGATTTGTTTCTAACAGGGGTTGAAGTTCTCATTTCCTAGTGTAATAGGGAGTTGGTTTCTAAATTCGAGATGAAGAATCTTGGTCTCATGCATTACTATTTGGGATTGGAAATTTGGAAAAATCATGATGGAATACTTTTTATCCAAGTTAGATACACTATAAATGTACTTTAGAGATTTGGCATGATGGACTGTATGTCCATGAATACTTCGATGGTGACAAATTTGAAGAAGATACATGACTGTGACCCTAATTTGATTGATCCCTTGATGTATCATAAATTGATTGGCTCATTGTACTATCTTGTGAACACTAGAACTAAAATTTCCTATGCTATGAACATGTTGAACCAATTTTTGGTTGAGACCCGACCTGTGCACTAGGTTGTAGTAAAACATATTTTGAGATATTTGCATGGTACCATTGAATATGGTCTAAGATATTTTTCTAATGGAGAATGGAAGCTACATGGATTTAATGATATTGATTAGAATGGAAGCTATAATAATAGGAAGAGAACTTCTAGATTCTATTTTGGTTTGGGCTCCATTATTATTTCATGGTCTAGTAGAAAGAAAACTTCAATCCCTTTGACTACAGTTGAAGATGAGTATATAGTTGCATGTTTAACTTGTTGTGAAGTTGTGTGGCTTTGAAAATTATTTTTCATTTTGTCTAATCCAGTGTGGGAATCGACCATTATATATTATAATAATCAAATTGTGTGAAGCTTTCTAAGAACCTAATATTTCATGACAAGTTGAAGCACATTAAAATCAAGTATAATTATATCCAGAATATCGTCCATGGGAGAGCTGAGAGGATGAAGTATGTCCCTACTGATGAGCTGGTTGTTGTTGTGTTGAAAAAATCATTGTCCCATATGAAGTTTATATATTTCATAGAACAACTTGGATTTTTTTAGAACCACTCTTTGAGAGAGAGGGAACATTGATTGTGAAACATCATATTACGGACAATCTTCCTTAAGATGCAACTAGGAGACCTATGGATTGATCGAGAATATTGTCACTTCTTTAGGTCAATTAGTGAGGATGCTAGTGAGTCTAGTCAGGGAGCTTGACTCTCAGGCATAAAGTGATCCCTTAGGTTTTTACTAGAAGACCATTTTTGTCTGGGACACTGATTTTGTGATCTCTTTGTTAGGTAGAGACTCGGAGACCTATGGATAGGTAAGAGAGGCTGATCTTCAATTTACTCCCTTAGGATGTGGGTTGAGGGACCTAATTATTGGTTAGGGAGATGTATCCTATGCATATTATTGGTTTGGATACATTTATCGACCCCTTCTACGATTGTCGGATGTGTTGGATGCTATGTATGTTTCCTATGATGAGACTAGTGATTTCTTCCTTAGGATGTGGGCTAGGAGACCTAAGGATTGGTTAGGGAGATTGATCTTAATAGAGAAAGACTTGTACTTTTGATCTCTCACTTAGGCTATGGCTGGGGGACCTATGGATTGGTCAAGAAAATTAATCTTGAGAGAGAATGAAAAGTACCTCCATAACTAAGAGGGAGTGTTGAAAAATTTGGTAGAAATGATCATTATTTTCATTGGAAAATTGATAAAGAAAATTCAAATTTTGTTGTTTGACCATGTTAGCTTAAAGTCAACAACTCAACCCCACATGTGGAAAAAACCACCTCCTCAACTAGATATAAATATGAATTCGTTGGAGTTCATTTTGGCATCATCACCATACATCATTTAAACTAAAAATCACAAAGACACATCCACTCATGCGAAGGAGTCAAAGGAGGATTTTCTATTCTATGTTGACCAACTTGTATTCTTATGTTCGACCAACATTGACTTGGGATAGACTTGCTTCTATTGAACAAGACATTGACTTATTTTAGAAGGAAAAATTTGATTGAGGTTCATTGACTCTTGGTAGATCGAGTTTCTATTCTATTTTGGGATGTTGATAGGTAGTGAACTCTACCCCTTTGAATAAAAAATGTAGGTAAGTATTTGACTGAGGTTGATCAAATTTCAACCCTCCTGTTTTGAGCTTCTACAAGTGGGAATTGAGCCCTAGTGTTGTATACTTGACTTTGAATAAAGTTGAAATTTTTTACATCTCTTCATTGATTGCTTTGACTACTTTGACTTGGTATTTATTGAGGTCAAATTTGGAATCTTGTTGGAATATTTTGGTTTACTATTTATAAACTAGATTCTCTCTCATAAGGAAAGATTGGTTGGCTTTGCTCCTTGTGGGTTTTGCCTTGGCTGTGAGCCTAATTTTTTGTTGTCTCTTGTCTCTTGCTTATTGTTTACAATGATCTTTATTTCTCTATTATAGAAAGTAAATTGTTGAAGTTTTTTTGGTGTAACTCCTTAATGATTGGAATACTATAAGAAGACAAATTGTATCATAGTAAGTAGTTATCGATTTTGAAAAACTATACTAGTCTTGATTGCACTACAAAACCAACAATTGAAACTCTTTATAATTGCATCCAAAAGTTACAAAAATAATGAAGAGGTGTAGAAATAATGAAGAGTTGTAGCAAGTATAGTTATATCTAAAAGTTGCAACAACTTTACTTTTCTAGAGAAAAGAGAGTTGCAAGACTTGTATGGATTTGCAACACCTACATGGAGTTGCAACTATCTAAATATGCAACTAGGTTTGGCCTTCATAATGCCTTATGCAATCTTGATTTTAAGTATTTGATGTAAAGAGAAAAATAAAATTTATTATTATTATTTTATAGCATCAGTTTTATGCTCAAGGTCAATTTATTTATAGGTCAAGCACCCATTATGTGCTTTTAGGGTTTGTCATAAAGTTAATAAGTTAAAAGAGTCATTGCAATATATAAAATATCCCATTGGGAATGTTTTAACAAGTAAAAAGAATTTATTTGAGCCAAAATTGTGTCAAAAGACCCTCCAAGATCAAGTTGGCCTATAAGATATCAATTGAGCCTCTTGAATGCAATTCGTACCCCTACGAAGCCTATATATATGAGGCCTTCAGCCTCATTTGAAGCACACATCCAAGACATGTAATAAAGCAAGAGAAGAAGTTTGATCTTAAGGAGACGTCCAAAAGGCAAGGGAAGCTCAAAATGGAAGCTAGAATTGAAGTTTTGGGTCTTTCTTTCTCGCTCTCTAATGTGCAATGAAACTAGGAAGCTACATCAAAGTTGAAGTTGTGAAGCTGCATAAAGCTCAAAGTTGTGAAGTTGTATCAAGGACAAAGTTAGGAATTGGTATCAAAGTCGAAGTTGTGAGGTTGCATTTAGATCAAAACTGTGAAGCGACATCAAATTCGTAGCTGTGAAGGTGCATCAAATTCGAAGTTATGAAGCTGCATCAGATCAAAGATATGAAGTTTCATCAAGGCCGAAGCTGTGAAGCTACATCAAGGTTGAAGTTGTGAAACTACATCAAGTTTGAAGTTTCTAGGTCAAAGTTGCATAAATTATTATTGGGGGTCAAAGTTGCTAGAAACGCCATTGGAAGGTTGAAGGTTGTTGTTGGAAGCCATGTAAGGAAATCCAATAAAGAAGGAAGGCTGACTTGGTCTTGGATAGGTCTATGTATTAGTTCTAACGTATTGGGATTCATCATTTGAAGATTCTATAAGAAGAGAAGAATTACTTATGCGTTTTACTCTCTAAGAGGGTTTTCTGTCTTGGTTAGCAACCTAGATCTTGTTTCCTTGTGTACTATTGGTCTTCATGTTTTGGTAGTTGTTTGATGATAAGAAAAACATTATAAGTGAATAAGAAAGTAATAGTAATGAAAAATAAAAGGCCCACGGGGCTTTGGATTGACGGTGGACGGGTGCACCATTAAGGCACTCTTTGCGATAGGTTACTGGTTCAAATCCCACGTGGGTGCTTACCTACCAAAAAAAAAATAAAAAAAAAATGAAAAGTAAAAGAATACTACAAGCAATTATCAAGGTAAAAGGAAATCACCCTAATCTAGTTGCTTTAGATTTCTCAACAACAACCACTATTGAGACACCAACATTGAGTAATACCTGTGTAGTCTTGTGTCCTATATGCCATTGTTTGTACATAAATGAAATAATTTCCCAAAAAGTGCATAAAAATAAGAATTAAAATGACACTTAGAAGGATATTTGTACCTTGACTAAAATCAATCAATATGGATGGAAATGTAATAAGAAAGAATGGAAAGTTGAAAATAAAAAGGTATTGCTTACCTATGAAAAACATGTCAATTTGGCCAACTCTAACCATTCTCAAAGACTTTTTATCTATCTTCAAATTTATAGATATAGTAATGAAGAACCATTTTGAGCCTAATTCCATATCTACATGCCATTTCATTTTTCATTTGGTGTTCTTCCACTAGATTAGGGCCCTCTTGCTGGGCCATATGCCCTTAAAATTCCTATGATTATGTGATTCTACATGTATTGAATATATTCACCGATTTAGATGAAAGTATTTCATACCTTGGAGTGTTATCCACTTTAGGTGTGCATATGTTTGCACCTTTTGGCATTAGACTCTCTTGACTATTCTTTGTGTCATCCTTGTCCCTTACTACGACACTATTGTTTCTTGGCCCTCACTCTCTTAATTGGTTTATTGTAGCCTTTACTTTCTCACTATTCACTATCATTTAATTGTGAGAATTTCACCCATTCCCATATAGAATGTTATATTTCTTATGTCTCAAGTAACAAACTCAACTCTAGTCAATTGTGTCATTAAAACTTGACATTCTCAATGCATTAGAGGAAATTTAAGCTTAAAAGTCTACTTGTAAGAAAAAATTATAAATAACAATATTTGAAACAATTGTGGCCTCTACACTTGAAATTTGAGTAAACCTATAAGGAGGTAACCCAAAAATACAATTAAAAAGAAAAAACAATTTTTTTCTTTTCCCTCCAAAATATTTGCATGTATTTCCTTTTAAATTTAAAGGATTTTGATTGGCTTATGTATTATGACATGGAATTACACAAAAATTTAATGGGCACTTTTAGACTGAAAATTTCTTCTAATATACAGAGTTAATTAATGCATTCAACTTCCAAACATGTGTTGGTTAGAAGAAATTTGTTCTAGTGCAATTTGTTTTATAAGATAATGTAAATTGCATGATGTTGTGAAGCTTTAAGATTTTGAGAAGACAATATATATTGTAAATGAGTATTCTTTTAACATAATCCATTTCTACATTAAAAGAAATAAACTAATTTAAAATTACAATACTAGAAATATTATGTAACAAAGTTTTGTTGAACCTAGAAAAATTAAACATCATTATATTATTTATATGATATCTTTAGACACATACTCACATTTATAACTAGCTCAACCCTATAAATTAAATGGATGGTAAACATGGATAGACACCAATCATGATAAGCATCAAAACACTTCATGATACATCTTATATTGCTAAAGTTAAAAAATAATAAAAATCAACTAAATTATAACTTTATTTCTATATTTTTGTTTGTTAATTAATTACCTTCTATTATATAATAAAATTGACATATAAATCTCAACAATTAGCCTTGTGACTATCATGGCTTGTAGCAAGGGAAACCAAACCAGTAATAGTGGAGGCATCTTACCAATTTTTTTGTCCATTAAAATAATCAAAATTGAAGATATTGTCTAAGCTTTCTTACACCTAGAGATTTGTCTGAATACATAGTCAAAATTTTTATATATAATCTGGTGGGTGGATCTAATCCTCCATAATTTTATCTTATCTATGAAAATAAAATAAAAAAGTTCCATATTGAAAAAACATAAAACAAAAATACATGTGCATGTATCATTTGACTTGAGAAGTTCTTGGGGTTCAAACCTATGCTCATGGGCTAGAGATGGAACCATTATGAAGATATCCTTCCATGGGTGAGACATGAATCTAGGTTAACCAAAAAAGTGTTAGTGGCATTAAACCTTTTGGATTTCATTGAGGGAGGCTATAATCTTGTTTTTCAGCCCCAACCCATTTTTCATTTGCTAGTGAAAGGTGATAGAGTTAATATATTGGCTCTTATGTTCCTTGATGTGGCCAGGGTCAAGGACCCAATAAAATAATTCAACTTGAATTTCAAATACTAAATATGCTTATGGGTTAGTCATGGTTAAAGATTTCAATTTCAATTTTTAAATTTCTTCTTGAACTTATGGAGTGACACAGTGGTCTATTTCAGCACCCGACTTGGCTTGAGAATGGGATCTAGGTCATGGCTTGAGAATAGGATCTGAGTCTTCTTGAAGAGCCACCACCCTATATAAAGGGTCATATATATAGCATGAGAGCACATGGAAGCTAGTTTGAGGTGCACAAGCTAGTTAAAAAATAGAAGATAGTAATTGTATTGCTTTGACATTTTGATTATATCTTTCTTTCACCAAATTTATACATTCACCAAAACAATAACATTAACAAAATCAACAAGTACAGTTAACAACTTCATCGATACCTAAAACCATTGATATGGTTACTGGTTTTAATCATTCCTCAACCCGCTTGCTTAATGATGCAAGTCATCTATGAATATGTAAGCAATTTTTACTCTTTTTGACTGAATGCATGGTCTGGTCTCCAAATTAATTTCTGGGGTGACATCATTTCCCAGAGAAAAGTGATCAGAGTGATGGGTGACATAACACCAATTCCTCAACCCGCTTGCTTAATGATGCAAGTCATCTGTGAATATGTAAGTAATTTTTACTGTTTTTGACTGAATGCATGGTCTGGTCTCCAAATTATTTTCTGGTGTGACATCATTTCCCAGAGAAAAGTGATCAGAGTGATGGGTGACATGTCACCCATTGGTGTTTTGGAGAGCATTTGCAAAGTTAAAAAAACCTAGTTCCAGTAATGTTGTAACTATGGTTATCGAATTTTATTTTGAATTCATAATTCTATTCCTATTAGATTTTAGGACGAAAAAATTGGATTATGTAAAAATTAAATTATAAATGGGAATTATTCATCTTATAAAATTAATATATTATTTAATTTAAAGTTTTTTGAAAAGGTGAATATATTTTCATGTTGGCAAAAGGCTCAAGAAAGATATATTAAAAGTTTGGAGAATTAAAAATAAGGCTTTTTTTATATTAAAATAATAGAAGTTATGAAAAATTGTTTATGCAATCAAGTTTTGAGTAATTAATATAAAATTTTTAGTTAGTGTTATTGTTTATATGGGAGATTTATTTTTTTCTTTCAGCTTTTCTAAAAAAATTAAGCCAAATTTTCAAAATGTCAAAATATCTGCAATCCCAATTTGTAATTTGCTTATGGGTTAGTCATGGTTGAAGATTTCAATTGTTAAATTTTTTCTTGAACTTATGGAGTGACACAGTGGTCTATTTCAACACCAGACTTGGCTTGAGAATGGGATCTACCTCATGGCTTGAGAATAGCCACCACCCTATATAAAGGGTCATATATAGCATGAGAGCACATGGAAGCTAGTTTGAGATGCACAAGCTAGTTAAAAAATAAAAAGTAGTAATTGCATTTCTTTGACATTTTGACTGTATCTTTTTTTCACCAAATTTATACATTCACCAAAAACAATAACATTAACAAAATCAACAAGTACAATTAACAACTTCATCGATACCTAAAACCATTGATATGGTTACTGGTTTTAATCATTTCTCAACAAGCTTGCTTAATGATGCAAGTCATCTGTGAATACGTAAGCAATTTTTACTATTTTTTACTGAATGCATGGTCTGGTCTCCAAATTTTCTGGCATGACATCATTTCCCACAGAAAAGTGATCAAAGTGATGGGTGACATGTCACCCATTAGTGTTTTGGAGAGCATTTGCAAAGTTAAAAAAACCTAGTTCCAGTAATGTTGTAACTATGGTTATCTAATTTTATTTTGAATTCATAATTCTATTCCTATTCGATTTTAGGAAGGAAAAAATGGATTATGTAAAAATTAGATTAGAAATGGGAATTATTCATCTTATAAAATTAATATATTATTTAATTTAAAGTTTTTTGAAAAGGTGAATATATTTTCATGTTGGCAAAAGGCTCAAGAAATATATTAAAAGTTTGGAGAATTAAAAATAAGGCCTTTTTTATATTAAAATAATAAAAGTTATGAAAAATTGTTTATGCAATCAAGTTTTGAGTAATTAATATAAAAATTTTAGTTAGTGTTATTGTTTATATGGGAGATTTATTTTTTTCTTTCAGCTTTTCTAAAAAAAATTAAGCCAAATTTTCATAATGTCAAAATATCTGCAATCCCAATTTGTAATTTTCCAAACATAACTGCTGAATGATCGAGCAAGACAATCTAAGCCAGAGTCTACAACAAGAGTCCAAAGCATTAAAACAAAAGAAGGATTTTTCTGAAAGGTTGAAAACTATAGTCTTAACTAAATCCAAAATGCTATTGCAGAGTGAGAAAATTGTCATAAAATCTAACAATATGAATAAAAAAACCTCAAAGCTAAAGTTTAATATAAATAATGAAACAGCACTAACCAAAGAATTCATGACTCAATCATTATTGCTATCCAATCCAAATTAATCAATATAGTTATCATTATAAGAATTCAAAGCTGATGTTCAATATAAATAATGAAATCTCACTTACCAAAGAATTCATGACTCAATCATTATTCCTATCCAATCCAAATCAATCAATATTGTTATCAGTATAATAATTCAAAGCTGAAATTGAATATAAATATTGAAATCTCACTTACCAAAGAATTCACAGCTCTATCCAATCCAAATCAATCAATATTGTTATCATTATAATAATTCTTCCAAATCAATCAATATTGTTATCATTATAACAATAATTCAAAACTGAAGTTCAATATAAATAATGAAATCTCACTTACCAAAGAATTCAAGGCTCAATCATTATTCCTATCCAATCCAAATGAATCAATATTGTTATCGCTATAAGAATTCAAAGCTGAAGTTCAATATAAATAATGAAATCTCACTTACCAAAGAATTCATGATTCAATCAGTATTCCTATCCAATCCAAACCAATCAAGATTGTTATCACTATAAGAATTCAAAGCTGAAGTTCAATATAAATAATGAAACCTCACTTACCAAAGAATTCATGACTTAATTATTATTCCTATCCAATCCAAATGAATAAATATTGTTATCACTATAAGAATTCAATGCTGAATTACAATATAAATAATGAAATCTCAGGTACCAAAGAATTCATGACTCAATCATTATTCCCATCCAATCCAAATCAATCAATATTGTTATCACCATAAGAATTCAAAGCCGAAGTTCAATATAAATAATGAAATCTCACTTACCAAAGAATTCATGACTCAATCATTATTCTCATCCCATCCAAATCAATCAATATTGTTATCATTATAAGAATTCAAAGCTGAAGAATCTCACTTACCAAAGAATTCATGACTCAATCATTATTCCTATCCAATCCAAATCAATCAATATTGTTATCACTATAAGAATTCAAAGCTGAAGTTCAATATAAATAATGAAATCTCAGTTATCAAAGAATTCATGACTCAATCATTATTCCTATCCAATCCAAATCCATCAATATTGTTAGCACTATAAGAATTGAAAGCTGAAGTTCAATATAAATAATGAATCTCACTTACCAAAGGATTCATGACTAAATCATTATTCCTATCCAATTCAAATCTATCAATATTGTTATCACTATAAGAATTCACTATCCTTATCCAATGCAAAGTTGTTTAACAATAACTATCTAATCCAAAATTTATTTAAGAGTAAGAGTATGTGCAGATTATCCTTTGCAATCCAAATCAATTACTATTCTTATCACTATAAAAATTCATGACTGAATCACTATTCCTATTTAATCCATATTCATTTAACAATAAGACTATGTGCCCATTATCCTTTGTGGTGGTAGACCACAGAAAATGAACCTCTCTAATTGAATTCCACTATCCATTATTCTCTATTTTACCACAAACCTTAATAGCTAACTATAATTCAACTTAATAACTAGCTATAATTCAACTTAATAGCTATAATTGAACGAGGTAATTGTCATCATCCAAAAAATTATGAGAAAAAATAAATAATGCCTAAGGCCACCACAGGTTGGTAGATTCGAAAGCTGATGCAACCACTCGAATTGGTGTTTGAGATGTGCGATGTCCTGGTAATTCCATTTCTTGGACAATCGAATTGCTAGCGGAGTTGAATATGGACATATCTAATGTGCTATCAACTGCCATAATAAAACCACTGTTGTTCACGGTCACGGCCAAAGGAAATACGGGAGTGTCTTGTGTTGAAATATGATAATCACACATATGGAAATTCTCCCGCTTCATTCAACTTCCACATGCGAACAGACTCAGCATCATTTCGATCAACTAGCATGAAATGGCCATCATATTCAGCAACATTTTCAATGGTGCGCCATCCCTGGGGCAGTGGGATTTCTGTCCAGATTCCGTCAGCAATATTAAAGGCTGCAATGAAAATACGGGAATCCAGCGTGACAGCCGCCCAGTAAAATTTTCCTTGACAAAAAATACCCTTTTCAAAAGGACAGATATGATCTGGGACCATGGTGGAATGTTGAGTCCACGCGTTGGATTCTGAATCATAAATACACATCTGCATCATTCTTCTATTAACACCTCGACCTTGTTGCAGTTGGTGGTTTAACAAAGAATAGCCTAGAAGGAGAGTGCAACGCCTTGTGGAAGAGTCGAAAACCATCCCATTGAAGTGGTAGCCAGGTATAGGAGGACGAGGTAGGTGTCTCCAATTCTTGGTACCAGGAATTCCTATGGAAAGAGCCAACCGATCCCCTCGTTCATGACAACACACGATGCTCTTGCAAGTATTCAAAACGATGCAATTGAGCAAAGGCACTTTGTAAATGTGTGAACCAGTACTGCATCCTTCTATAACCCACAATTCCACGTCATCTTTGGAATCCCAATGGATCTGAATCAGAAACCCCGGGGTAGAACAAAGCGACCATTTTGGAACAAGCCCTTCGAAGGCATTCCGAGAAGACAGTAGATCTTTCCACTGTTTACACACCGCCCTCATTTTGCCCAGAACCCTAATGGGAAGCTTCGCTAAAATCATATGCAACACCGCCTCTGGGAGCCTTTGCCATATTTCTGCTTCCATTGCTAAAATATTTCTTTCTCCAGCGACAAAAAAAATCTCAGGCCCTTCACAGCTCTCCACCGAAAAAATAAATCTCATACCCTTCACAGCTCTCCGCGAAAAAAATAAATCTCAGACCCTCCACAGCTATCCTCAGACCGTTCCACTTTCAGGATCCAGCCCTCCCACTCGAGTTATATAAAAGAAAACGATCCCCTGATATAACGGTCTTCCCGCTCTTTACTGCATAAATTACAAAAGTAATCTAGGTTTATCTGTTTGGTGAAATAATTTTTGAAGTGTGACCTGGATTCCGGGTATTTCCACATTGTTGATACCCATAGTAATTGATAATTGGATTGGTTTTTTATTAATTTTACACCGATTCCCATTGTTATTATTATTATAACGTGAGATAAATGGTACACCTTAGTATGCTAGCACTTTGACATCGATTCTAAGTGTTTTTAGTATAATTTTAGGTGACATACCCATGCCCAGGCCACTTTGACACCGATTCTAAGTGTTTTTATTATAATTCTAGGTGGCATGCCCATGCCCATGCCCATGCCCATGCCCCTAAGTAATAGGGAGTTTGAATATGTGATTTTATATTCATATTTGTTTTAATGTTTTTCATGAGGTTATTAAGTTTTTTTAAAGTAAATTATTATTATTATTATTATTATTCTTATTACTTATTAATTTTTTTCGTTTTTAAAATTAGTTATTAATATATTAGTGTAGTTATATAAATTAAAAGTATAATTTAATTTCTTTCTTCAAGGTAGTTTTTTTATTAATTTTAATTAAAATTTGGTAAATATTTAAAATAAGTTGAGTTTAAGATGTTTAATTTACAAAAGTGGAGTGTGAGAGTGGTTTTTCAAGGTGTTGAATCTATTTACTCATTCAAAAATGTATATTAAAAAACAAAAAATCACAATCTTGCTTGAAATTATATTGCTCAATTCGGGTGAAAAAGACTATTTTGTCTATAACTTAAATTAGGCTATGGAAATTTTTAACTTATAAATAGATTTTCTTACAATATCATTGACCAATACCATAACTTATCAATGCTACATGTCCATAAAACCATCTATCTATTAATTATTTATAATTTAATTAAAATTTAATAATCATATTCCAAAATAGATATGTAATTATTTTATTGTATACCAAGTCTCTTCCAAATAAATCACATCAAATTTTTAGGATAATGGTTTAGAACCACTAAAAATAAAATTAATAATTATAATTATAATTAATAATAAAATCAATCTAGATCCATCTTAACTTGCCAAAGATCAAATCCCTTGAGATGTAGACATCTTCTAGAGTGAAAGGAGATTTGATCCCTCAATAACGCATACCCAAAAACCATTGCTCATTTCAAAATAATTTTCTTAATAAATATTTTAATTTAATTTAATTTTATAACATTTTTTAAATCAAAACTTAATACTTACAATAAACATACAATATATCAAGATTCTTAAGTATGGATTTTTACCCTCATTTTGCCATATATATTATTAACTTGTAGATAGGATTTGTTACAATACCATGCATTAATACCATGGCTTATCAACATCACTTGCTCAAAAACCATAACTATTTCAAAATCAAAATTTATAAATATTTATTTTATACCATCTTTTTAAATTTAAATCTAAAAGTAAAAAGCTTTTGGGGATATGTTGTAGTGGTGTAAATGTTTACATGTGGGCTCAATTAAAAAAAATAAAAAGTTAAAAGTAATTGCTTGGATAAAAATACATAAATAAATAAATAATAATGATAATTATCAATAAAACATGCATTTTGACATGGTCAAATTACATAATATTTAAAATAAATAAAATAAAATAAAATATAAAATATAAAATTGATAATTATAATTATAAGCCCCACGGACCGACGTATTGCATTACTAAGGCATTTGTGTGGTTGGTTCAATCCTTGTCTAGCTTGTGTGTTGTGGTTGGGGCAATGCAATTCTACATGGAGATTATAGCATTAGTTGATGGCTATCAACACTTGAAACACCTAGAGGTTTATAGTAGTAGTTG
>APFE031619229.1:17828-59222 GCA_000404065.3 Pinus taeda | reverse complement strand
CTCTCTCTATGTTAATATCTCCCTCCCTCTCTCCTTTTGTCTCCTTCCCCCCCGCACCCCCTCCTTCTCTATATCTATCCTTATTTATCTCTTTATTTCGCCCCTAAACATACACTCTTTCTCTCCATCTCTCCCTTGTCACTCCCTCTTTCTCTCTCCACTTCTCACTCTCTATGTCGTTCTTCTTACCTCCCTCTCTCCCCTCCAACTCCATATCTCTATCCCTCCCTCTCTCCTCATCTCTCTCATCCTTCCTCTCTCGCCCTTTCTCTCCTACATTTATCTATCTTTCCCCATCTCTCTCTCTCTCTCTCTCTGCCCTCCAATCCTCTCAATATCTCGCTCCCACTCTCCTCTCTCTTCCCCCTCCATATTTGTGTCTCCCTCTCCCTGTTTTACCCTCCTCTACGTCTCTCTCTTTCTATTCCTCCTCTCCCCTCTCATTCAGTTTATCTCCATCTCTCCCTTGTCACTCCCCCTATCTCTCCACCTCTATAACATTATGTCTTTGTTCTTACCTCCCGTATATATAGAGTTAATATATATCATGATATATTAATATATCTTATAATATAACAAATTTAATATTGGATTAACACAAAGTTATTATATTTAATAATGTCAATATTATGATATATTAATATGAATATTATATTTGATGATAATAATAATAATAATCTTTTAATTTAATATTATGGTTAACCGTATTTTTTGCATCGTATTAATAATAATTTGGCCCATGGTATTTTTCCCATAGGCTTCACCTAAATAAAACCTATTTTTAAGTGTTAGTAAGTGTAAAGAGGTCTATGGAGAAAATATAAAAATAGGTTTTATTTATTTACCATACCTATTATTTATTTATATTTTTACTTATTTATCATATTTCCTAAATTTACAATGGTATTTGTCCCATAGGCTTGGTATATAATTAGATGTTGATTTCTAATCTTATTTGATATGTTTTTATTTATTTACCATACCTCTTTTATATTTATTTATTTATCATACCTCTTTTATAAATACGGTAATTGGCTCATGGTTTAATATTATGGTTCCTAAGGATCCACCTAAATAAAGCTATTTTTGAGTTAAGTAGGAATAAATGAGGTTTATTTTTACAATACCTTAGTTTATTTTATCTATGATATATATATTATATATATATATATATATTTATATATATATATATATATATATATATATATATATATATATATATTTCGAGTAAATATAAAAAAAGTCTATTTATTTACCATACTTCTCATTTATTTATATTTTTATTTATTTGCCATAGCTCCTTTTTTTACTATTCTTAAACCTCTTTATATTTTAAATGTATGTTGTCTTTATACATAATAATAATAATAATAATAATACCAGGATGCGGGTGCTCTTTGTACACATGCCCAGCACGCATAGTGCCCTCACGGCAGCTGGCATTACTCGTTCGCATTTATTATGCAGATCACACAGTAGCAGGCAGATCTTGGGTTCTCGAGCGATGGGATAATGGTTCCGTCAAGAATTAATGGCTGTCAGCTGAGCGCAGGGGAATTAATGTCTCTTAGTCGGCCAGCCATGAAGACCCACAACCTTATAACGATCCAGCTCCTCCCCCGCCTTGAGCATTTCCTGGTTCTGAGCGCTGCCGAGTTTGTTTGCAGGTATCATTCCCCTGGTGTCCTCAGTTCGTGTCTCCCCCTCCTTAATTCTTATCTGTTCAGCTCCCCAGTCGTAAGCAAGTGTTTGTAATGCCTCGCCGTAGAGGAATACCGCGTAGAGGAGGTGCTTCGGCTCCCAGAGGTCGGGCCTTGCTCTCCCCTTCTCTGCTCGTCATTCCCATCCCCTCCGCTTCTCCGCCCCCCCCCCCCCCCCCCAATCCATCCAGTCAGATCCCGAACACCTCCTTTCAAACCTCCTGTTTCACCTTCCGCAGTCGACTGAACAGGCCAGTGGTAACTATCACTACCACCATTCTGATAGCGGAAGAGGCAGAACAGCAAGATGAACCGGTCATATCCTCTTCTACCCAATCTCCAGAGGAAAGTCTGGCTCAGGGAGAAGTGGAAGGAGCGACGCTCACTACTGAACACATGCAGGAGGACTCCCCTGCTGCCGAGGATACCACCCGTCAAAGGACTTCGACTCAGGAAGACGTTCTGGTTTTTGGTCCTGCACAGCATGATTTTGGAGTTCTTCATCTAGTAACTCCTATCGAGGGCGAAGCGGAAAGCACTGAAGAAGTAACCTAGGTTGCCGCACCAAGTAAGCCTGCTGAGCAGGACACTTACCCTCAGACCCCACATGATTAACTGCCTCCTTCGCGCAGTCTGGTTTATCCAATTCCAAGGTCTAAGTTTTGTTTTCAGAACCTCTGTTACTGTCTTTTTTTATATATTCTAGTTATGCTGCAAGTCTATGTTGGTTCATATCCCGACCTTATCAAGGTTTTTTGGAACTCGGGTGACTGCTACCACTCTTTTGGAAAGTCTAATGTGCGCATTTTTGCCACAGAATCTTGATGTTGTAATCGCTCTCTTAAACGCTATTTTGTCTTGGAAGAAGAGGTTAACTGGTAGAAAATCATAGCATTGTATTAGAGGGATCTTCTATCCATGTACAGTTGCTCCTCTCTGGACTCTGTTCTACTCCCAATTTGGCAAAAGTCTCCAGATACTGCTGTCGAGGGTTGGTTCACACACCCTCTGAGGTTGCGACCTCACTATAAATACCTCTTTTTTTCTTATTAATAGAAATAGTCTTTATTCAAATATAATAATAATAATAATAATAATAATATAATAATAATAATAATAATTAGAATTGATTTTTAATAGGGCGACATTAGCTTAACATGTTAAATGTTAAATATAACGTTTACATTTACATTTAGTTTACATGTTACGTTTTTACATCAGATATAACCCCATGGGGTGCAATAATTATTTTATTTTTAATCTGAAATTACAAATAACTTTGAAAAATACATATAAATAACTAAAAACAATTTATATTAATTAAAATAAAATAAATTTCAATTAATTGAAAGTTAAAATAATATTATTAATGAAAAGTTGCTTTCTATTTTCAAAGAGAGTAAAGAGATTTGTAATTATTTTATTTAAACTTTGAATTACAAATAAATTAATAATTTAATAATTTAAACTGCTGTAAATTTGGGGTTTTGGGTGATTTTTCCCTAAACTGTAGGGGTTATAGATCATCTTTCCTTGATAATTGGCAATGTAAAGGCATTGTTTTACATCTGGCACTGTTTCTGCCAGGGTAACACCTATCCAATCTCTGGGAGGATAAAACTAATCCAGATCATGTGGCTAGATTTTCAATGGATCCATGTGTTTGGTGCCCTTGAAAACCAACATCTCAACCATCAGAGTGATTTTAGATTATATTGGGATTGAACTAGAGACAACTAGCTGGGAACTAGAGAAAGAGAGATGCAGTGAGCTGCTCAAAGCTAGAAAAAAACTAGTAGGTTTTTAGATTCGAAGTTCCTTGTAATGGAGACATGGTGGGTGATTAAGATGTTGGTTACATGTCTGGTAGTTTGAATTGCTACAGACCGATCAATGGATGTCGAGGTTTCATCAAAAGTCAGTGTTTGACAAAGTTGAGGAAAACTTCAAATCCGATGCTCGATTACTCTCACATTGTTGTTGAGGTAAATCAAATATTTAGATTGCAGAATGATTGATCCAATCATTACGCACTATGGCAAAGGTCAACTATCTTTCTTCTTGGCCAATCTAAATTTTGAGCTAGATCTGGTGAGTAACTCTTAATAAAGTGTGAAAAATCATTTCATAATTAATTTTAGATTTTCTGGAGTATTTCTATATTATTTTTTTTTTATTTTATTAGATTACATTTTTCATCTATATCTGGAATATGACAGTGGATGGAAACTTAGATTTCACATTTTTAAATTATTTAGATCATATTTATTTGATTTTTCTAAAGCTTCTCTACATTATTTATTTCTCTTGGGAGATCATATCTTCCATATGTGTCTTCAAAACTTCGACTCAAAAAACCATTATCCTTTTTCTCTTAAATGTGTTATTTTTTTTTGGTTGAATCCAAATTGCAGTTATCGACAGACATGGTTGTGAAAGTTTTATCAGGTTGCTTCTACGATGGTAAATCCCATAACAATTCAAGAATTTTTAAAAATAATATTTGAACATTTTAAATCTAATCCCTACATTGATTACAAAGGAAACCCAGTAAAATTGTTGAAGAAATTGACCTACGTTAATACTATGAAGAAAGATGGGTAGGCTCTCGACACAACTCTTAGTTCACCAAACAACATAAGTTGTAACGATACTGTGTTTCTTACTCGAAATTTTGATGAATATAAGTGGAATTTGAAAAGTTAAAAATTTACTCATGTAAATTTTACTATGCATATAATATCTGTATATAATCTCTGTTCAAGGAGTAGATTCGTTAAATATAATCTAAAGAATTATTGATTCACCATAATTATAAAAAGAAAAATACATAAAATGAATCATTGCAAACTGATAGTCATATTGCAAATAGCAGGGTTATCAAGATCATCTACAAAATATATGTTACAGTAATTGAAGCATCTGGAAAAGATCTACTTGCCATATGCATTCTACAAAGGAAGGTGAACTACATGCAAAAGAGATGAAATACAAGTTTGTTGGTGCTATATTATTTTAAACATTTTGATTGGTAATCAAGCAACATATCTTAATAAATTTTTAATATATTTGTGCAGATTTGATACAATAGTGAAAAATTGTTTCTAAGAGATCCCTGGAGATGAACGAGAGAGTTTCGGATTTGATGTTAAGATTATCGAGTGGAAAATTTACATCAGAAATATTCATATTCCCTGACTTGGTGAATATATATTAAATGTGTGAATGTGTGTCAGTGGAACACAATGGTTGCAATGGCCATGAAGACATCAATTTTCACTTCAGTGGGTTCACTATTTCTTGGAGAGTGATGGGGGTTGTTGGAGCAGAAAGTTGTCATATAAATGGAGGTGGTGCCAATGTGAAGGTTGAACTCATTTCCACCAGTAATGATCTCATTAATGTTGTGTTTACGTCACAGGGAGGCAGTTACACGTTTACAAATATTACTCCAAGAAAATATTGGCCGGTTTCTTCCCATCATGAATACATAAAATTCATCAATCCTCAAGAAATATACAAATATCAGGTCATATCGAATCCCACTACATTTTTTTTCAAAAAGGAAAGGCCATTATATTTTTCTCTCTTTTCCTTCATTTGATACACATAATAAGTTTGGGAATTCCCTAAGGATGAGTGTATGGAGGACACAGTAGCACTCCATGAAATGAAATGTGAAGTGGAAAGAGCAGCCTCTGTGAGCTAATTATTAAATAGAGGAAGAAGATACAAGGTCATACCTAATGTCGATCCTAGGTAGGATGGTGCTATGCATGAGGTACAATGATTAAGGTTTATAGAGTATATTTTCTATAATATTCTCTTTCAAATACATGATTCTCATGTTCTCTTAACAATTGTCCAAAGAGGCTCTCTAGAGATGGAGTTGGGCTTTGGAAATTTGGTAGTAAATGACATCTTTTCTGTCCCAAGTTATGATATGGATGGCTTAGTTGTTTCTTAGGGTAATCCTATTTTAGGTGTTCATGTATACCTTTATTCAGATGATGTCCATGAGGTGAACTAACCTCAAAGAAGATCCTTGGTCAAATCAAGCACTTTGTCATGCAATATTTGATGCAGATGGGAAATTTTCTTTTAATTTTATTCCACGTGGAAAATAGAGGTTGTTTCCATTTTGCAAGGGTGAGAATACAATATTCAATGTTCCACTTCCATGTATAGAGGTTCTTGTTGAGCACAGTCATGTTAATATATCTCAACCATTTCAGGTTGACCACAGGTTTCTCAATTGCAGGACTGGTGGTGACTTCTGAAGGAGTATGTTTTGAAGGTGTTAAGATATTAGTTGATGGATGAGAAAGAGCTACAACAGATGTCTAGGGATATTACAAACTTGATCATGCAACATCAACATGCTACACAATCAAGGTTGAGAAGGATCGCTTTGAGTTTAGCAATCTGGAGAATTTTATGGTTGTGCCAAACATGGCTTCAATCCCAACAATAGAAGAAAAACATTAGAATATTTGTGGTTCCCTAAAATTAGTGGCAAATTACTATTATGGCAAGTGTCAAGTTGGCTGACACGCGGACTAGACAATGTTAAGCATCAACTAAAGAGGACTGATGATATGGGTAACTTTTGCTTTGAGGTTCAACTAAGGTAATATTGAATATCCCCACTGACCACAATAGAAAAACGTGATTCTAGTCTTCAATTTTCACCATCACATATTGATGTGATATTAACTGGACAAATGTTTGGCATTGAATTTATAAAGGCCTTTGTTGATATCCGTGGATAGGTGATATGCAAGGAAGGATGTGAATCCTCGGTCACTATGTCACTTACTTCTCTGGCTGTTGAACTCTAGGTTCAAATAAGTTTAACTAATGAGAGTAGTGACTTCATATTTGAGAAAGTCCTACCTGGTGCATTGCGTCCTAAGGTAAAACATGGACCTTCATCTGATTTGTTATATTGGGATGATGACTAGTGTTGGGAGAGAAAGGTTATTGATGTCAATGTTGGTGTTTCTGATCATTCAGAGATAGTGTTTATCCAAAAAGGCCATTGGTTGCGTATTATGTCTACTCATCCTATGGCTTCTTACACCGTACAACCAAACAAAGAACCCATGAATTTGTTGATTGAGAAAGGATGGTAGCAAATCTAATTAGAAGCTTCTCATGTCCATATTGCTTCATTTCTTGAACTCGTGCATTTTCTTTGGAATGACTTCATTAGAATTCAATGCATTGAACCATAAGCCTATATATTTGACTGGAGAAAAATATTTACTGAGTGGTGAAATACATGTTGATTCAAGTTCTTATCCCAAATAAAATGAGTTGTCTCAAATCATTATTATAGACATATGGAAAAAGGAGGGTGCATTTATAGATATGATCAATAATGTCAAACTTGTTTCAAGTGCTAATGGACCAAGCAACATTGTTGCATATCAGTACAGTCACTGGGTCAATCTTGAAGATGAAATTGTCTTTGTTCTAAGCGATAAAAAGAATGCTAGTGAGCAAAATAGTTTTGAAAAGATCTTGTTTTATTCAAGAAGTCGGCATGTTGTTGTTAAAACTAATGGGTGCCAACCTCTTATTCCTTATTTTGTGGGGTGCCCACAAAAGTACATTCAGGGTCAGTGCTGCCAGCAATCCCAGGTGTTGACATTAAAGTAATTTCTCAAAATGACAATAGCAATGGTCATTTAAAAAAGGGTGACATGGTTCTTCAAACTTGGATAGGATCAGATGGTCTATTTTTGGGTGGTCCTCTGTATGATGATACTGAGTACTATGTTGAAGCTTCCAAGGGATATCATTTAAAAGCACTTGCATAGAACCCCTTTTGAAGCTTAGCTCTATGCTCATCCAATTTGATCGGACGCCCCACTTGACTAGCCAAATAATAAAGAATATTTGATCATTAGTATTCGACCTTTTGTGCACTTCGTGTATTTGTGGTCCTCAATAGAGGAATCACTAAATTTGCATCAAACAACTACTATATATGGACGAAACCTCTTCAATCGCATTGCTTCAAATTATAACCATGTAAGTCTGGATTTTACTATTACTTTTAACGCTTTACAATGAAACTAGTGTAAATGAAGGTTGCATGTGGATAAAATATTAACTAATGTAAACATAGGTTTTCTTGTATGTGTATGCAGGGATATACATGATAAAATATTTGAGAGTGAATGGGATACTGTTTCAAGAGATTTCATGCTCTATCTTGAGACTAAATATGCAACGTGGAAGTAATTCGACCATACTGGAAATGGACTCATATCCCGATAATGCATACAATTTATTTGTGGACATATTGATTGAGATGATGAGGATCTTTAAATCATTAAAGGAGCTGGTCATATGTGTTGTGCCTTTGCTTAAAGAAATATGTGTCCTCTCAATTTGTTGTTTGAGAGGCTTCATAATCTCTAATGTTTGTTAATGGGTGACAACTTTATCTTGGTAAAAGCATAATTTCTTCTTTTCTTTTACATGTGCAATGAACAACATGTTTCAATGTTTAATAATTTTTGCATTTGCTACTTCATTGTCAAGTATAGCATAAAAAAATTATACAAAGCATATATTGATGTAGCTTAGGTTGACTATTATGTTTTGGTTCATTATTATGTCCTCTTTGTAGACTCAATATATCCAATAGATATGAAACAAAACCAAGTAACAAATTTATTTCATATCTATTCCTTAATGAAAATCTACACTACCTGTTATAGCTCCAAATCTCACTATTATGGTTTGTGATGCTGCACTCATGGCCTAGGGCAACCCCTCCTTCCAGACCTGGTCCAAAATCTAAAAAACAATGTTTTATTCCCTGTACGCGACATTGCCGAGAGTTAAACGCGTGTATACGCGGGTTCATATATACCCAACCCGCGTATATGTATTAAAACACTTAAAAAAATATAAAACTCCTTATTTTCGAGTGGAGTTCGTGGGTTTTACCTGCTGATCACCTGTTAGTGCCCGTGGCCTCAACTATTCCCAACCAATTCCAAACTAAAAAACTACTTTGGAATTGGTATAAAAAGACACCAAAGGGAAGGCCTAAGGGAGGAGAGAAGAGAGAGAAAGGTTATTATACTGAGATTTCCCTCTGATCAGGTCTGAAGACCCTTGTGCCTTTTGTACTTCCCCCATTTGTACAGGAAACCCTTGTTTCCTTGTGATTTGATGTTCATCCCTTAGTTATGACATCTTACAGTGAGTATTGGAAGGAGATATGCTAGAGGCTTGAGGCGGGACGGATCCAGAAGGAGGCTGAGCTTTGAGCTTGCAGAGGTTGCTCAGGTGATATTGCTCTTTTTTGTACTATTCTATTTGTCTAATAAAGAAACACGTCTTCATTCCCGATATGCTTCTTCTTTATGTTAATGATGTTCATGTTTGAATTTCATGTATGAACATCATTAACATAAAGAAGAAGCATATCGGGAATGAAGACGTGTTTCTTTATTAGACAAATAGAATAGTACAAAAAAGAGCAATATCACCTAAGCAACATCTGCAGGCTCAAAGCTCAGCCTCCTTCTTGATCCGTCCCGCCTCAAGCCTCTAGCATATCTCCTTCCAATACTCACTCCAAGATGTCATAACTAAGGGATGAAAATCAAATCACAAGGAAACAAGGGTTTCCTGTACAAATGGGGGAAGTAAAGAAGGCACAAGGGTCTTCAGACCTGATAAGGGGGAAATCTCAGTATAATAACCTTTCTCTCTCTTCTCTCCTCCCTTAGGCCTTCCCTTTGGTGTCTTTTTATACCAATTCCAAAGTAGTTTTTTAGTTAGGAATTGGTTGGGAACAGTTGAGGCCATAGGCACTAACAGGTGATCAGTAGGTAAAACCTGCGATCTCCGCCCGAAAATAAGGAGTTTTATATTTTTTAAGTGTTTTAATACATATACGCGGGTTGGGTATATATGAACCCGCGTATACACGCGTTTAACTCAGGGCAATGTCGCATACAGGGAATAAAACACTGGTTTTTAGATTTTGGACCAGGTCTGGAAGGAGGGGTTGCCCTAGGCCATGAGTGCAGCATCACAAACCATAATAGTGAGATTTGGAGCTATAACACTACCTAAATTAAAAAAGTTAACATGCTATAAGATGTGAAAAGACAATAAAATTCTTCCATGGTTTTTTCCATGATGTTCATAATGAATATTTATGTCTTTTACCTCATAAATGAGTGTAGAGTTGGTTTATTCTGGTTTTGAAATGCAATGCAAGAACTTTCAAAATATCCCATACCTCGGTGTCTCAGATCCCCACTCTTTCATCTCCATATATACAAGTTTATGTAGACATAATTGAATTTCATGATAGGGAAATCAATGTATTAGGTTGCTTTCTTCAGAGCACCTCCACTCTAGAGATGATAGAACTTCATTTAATTAATGACTTGAATTATGACGATCCATGATATGTAAAGTTTTTGGAGGAAGTGATGTATTTGAATAGAGTTTCAAAGAAAGCAAGGATATTTATATGAGAATCTTCTTTTTAAATACACACTTCAAAATCTTTAAACCATTGACCAGTGAAAAGATTTCCTGGCTTCATTTTCTTTTATTTTTTTCTTTATGAAAGGGTATGACCAATGCAGGTTATATGTGGATACGAAGATGAGGTGTATTGTTGATACGAGGATGTGGACACCAGTGGAATGACCTACTTGGTCTTGGGAAACATTGAGTATGGAAGCAGATAGTAGTCTCATGGAGTGGGTATGTGACATTTTGCCCCATTTTCATTTTGTTTATCATTCATTGTTTGCGTTGGTTCTAATAGTCAGTTTTAATTATTTATCTTTTTTTCATTTATATCATTAACATTCCATGTTTCCCAGGCAAGGTAAAATTTTCGGTTGCTTTAGATGAGCAGCTTGTAGGATTAGGATGTTCCCAATGAGTTTTGAGCATTTGTCGAATATGCGTTGTCAATTTTAGAGTGTTACTGTAGGTTATCACTTTAATTGTTATCTGATTTGACATTTGATTGACAATGAAATTCCATGCTTTTATAAATTATTTGTATGTTAACTTTTGAAAATATTTAAGAAATTTGTCTTTAGAAGCCACACTTCAAACAATGGTTTCACACTACTAGGTTTAAGGTTTCAGTTACGTATTTGGTTAAAATTTCCCAAGATTTATATCATATCTCAAGTGTTAGGATTAGGTTATTTATTTGGTCAAAATTTCCCATGATTTATATCATATCTCAGCCTTTTGAAATTCATGCATTCATTCCATTCAAATGTAACACGTCATGACAAGGATGGGCCCTATTAAGCTCACCAACTCTGTTACTATGCTTCATGAATCATAATTCAAATGGACTCTGAATTTGTTTTTTTCCTTGACTAAACAGTATTAAGAAAAATCCTCTCTTTCAAACTCAACCCCAAGTCATACTCAAAATTTTGACATGTGACTAACATTGTCTCGACAGCAAGTTTGACACTCAAGTCCTTGCAAGTCAGACAAGATTGTCCATTTTTAAAAAAATTTGATCATATCCTTAAATTGTTAGCCCTTGGACTCCTTCATTAAAGAAAAGATCATTCTATGATCTTGATAATTGGTCTATCAAAACGTGGATGGGGCGAAAAATGAGTTGAGTCGAGAAATAAATTTTCCTTGACATTGCCTAGAATATTTTGAACTTTTGGGGGCACATCACGTGACACTACCATCACCACACCAACATTTTTTGGTCAAAGTTCCACTGCAAGAGGCATATAATGATTCATGTTCCTCAACCCGTGACTGTAAAGATTATTCTTCTTGAATTTTTTTCCTAGATGATGATAATGATATATAGTCCTTATCATCATAAAGTATAGATTTTCTTTCTTCATATGTGCTCTACCATCCCCCTCCCAGTTGTATATAAAGATCAATTTGTCTTTCATGCTTCCCTCCGGTTGCAAAGTTATACCCATACCTGAAATCCTCATTTTGATCTTTGTTCTTATTCTTCTCTTCTTCGTATAAGCTAAGAAATTGGAAGAACATTACCTCCCTACCACCACAAATAGATAAACCATTTTTCCTACACTATCTTTCAAGCTTCACAAGAGGAATACTAAAAAATTCACGAGTTGTTGCTCCCTCTCCAATCACCATAGCAACATCTTGATTTGGACCAAATCCATCTGTTATTTCAATTCATCATTTCCTTACCCAACACGACTATCTCCTAAATGTAACAGAGTTCAATTTCTTAACCAGCATTTGTCTTCAATACTATTTCATGATAAAGAAAGAACACAACCATTGTTGGATTTCCTTCGAGCACACAAATACCAAAGCCATGTCATTTTTCTTTCGTTGGTTAATATATTGCATCATTGTGTTTGTAGTTAATTCATTATTATTCTATGCCAATAAATCTCTATCAAATAGCAGAGAAGGATGACATAGCTATTTTAGAGATATATAATATGAATTAAATAAAAGTTCAAAGCATTATTTTGATTCTCATCTTTCTATTTCACTTGTTTAGAGAAAACTATATCTTCAATTACCAACTCAACTCAAACCAAACTAAAATAGAGAATCCTAGTTATGAAGATGTTTCTCTCTCCATACCTTATAATGACATTATTTTTTTGAATTATACTTGAATTTCACTGATAATAACCTAGATTTATATATTTCTTTTAGCACCAAATTAAAATCATGGTAAAAATATGAATATCCCATTAAATATGACCTAAAGATGATTCAAGGAATATCACCCTTAGTCTGAGCATGTGGCAGAGTAATTTCTGAGGTGTGAAGTTTTATTAGAGGCATTGTTTGTTTATTTGTTTTGGTTAGAAAATGGTTTTCTCTTTCTTTTATGTGACTTTCAATTTATCATATCTAACATGTTGAGAAATGGGAAATAATAATGTCTTCCATTTATCTCACAGAAATTGATGTTGGATGAAAGGATATAGAGTGTAACCAAGCTACAATCCACTTTGGAAAAGGTTGAGGGACATCTTAAAAAGTTACCTAAGAATACACCATATACATAGTTTGAACATAAGTAATATATGGCTTTTTCATTTGCATATATGTTCTTTTTTCTATCCAAGATATCACAAAAACATAAATATTGATATTGTAGAAATTGTTAGAGGACCTCATTGAGGTCAATTTTTCTGATGTTCTACTTGATTGATACATTCTCATGGTAGGAAGGCTTTAAATATGAATTAATATGATACCAAAACAAATTATATTCAAATTTTATACATATAGAAGATAAAAACAAATGTCAATTCCTTAATTTGATTGTTACTTGACTCTAGTGTGGGTAGGTTACATGAAATGTGATTGGAAAAATGATGGGGAGACAATATAGAGATCATGTCTTGGATATGATTCATTTGTTGTTGGAGATCCTTTAGGCACTTCAACCATCGACTTTGGAAATGTTTCTAGTAAGTATTACTATGGCTTTTAATGTTGTGATTCTTTCACCTCATGGTTATTTGGGCAAGCAAATGTTTTAGGAATGCATGATAAGGTATCGATGGATAGGTAAACAATTTTTTTATAATTGCAATATTCATTCCATCATATCCTCTCTTTATTGTTTGATTGTATTTTGAACATTTATTTCAATTTTGCTTTACATTTTAACTATGAAATCGAAATTACTTGGTATTATGTTTGTTTAAACAACAACCAAAGCTTGAAGATGAAATTAATATTACACGATATTGATTGAAATCCTTTTAACTATTTTGTATTGAAAGATTTTCATGATTATTAGAAAAGTTTAGTTTCATGTTGTTATTTGAGAACATGTTGTTTATATACTTGACCAAGTTCATGCATTAGACAACAAATTATTATTGCGAATAAAAGGACAAGGATTATACATCACACCTCAGATTATTTGTTTTAACAAGTTATTTACAACTTAAGCTTTTTAGCATGTAAGTTAGTTGGCATGATTGTGCCTAAGCTTTCCCTGAAGGTTGAATACTAAGTTACTAAGGTGTTCTTTTCTATGGTGACTTTAATTTATTTATACAGGTCATCTGGCCACATAGTGGCCACTATCGCTCAATTGAAGAAAACTTGTTCAATTTTCTTGCTCTTATGGGGAAGAATGGATTTAACATTGTTGATGTTGAGGTATATGTAATATAAATCCTTTATAGTATACTTTCATTTATATTATAATGTTCATCATCTTTTATGTCTTACACTCTGTATTCTAGCTTCTTTTGTTTCCAGAAACGGAACTCAGTATTGATGGTAAGCGGCAGGATTTGAAGAAAGAGGAGAACACTAACACTAGAGTGACAAATGCAAAATGAGAGAGAAGAGAACCGGTGTAGTGGTATCCTTAAAGCTAATATCCCGCATAAAACACACACATAGAGACTGATGTTCAAGTCTTCATAGTTGGTGAATTCACCTGCACTGACTTGACAATATAATGATAATGTTTTATAGTGATGAAACAACATTTCATGTGTAAATTGTAGTCCAACCAATGTTAAGCTGGAAACTCATATTGTAATACTCGACATTTCATATAATATAATTTCTATGGTTGAAATTATTTATAGTTGCACTTGATATTGTTTAGTATTTTAACTAACATATGTAATTTTGAATTTTCATATTAGATGAACCAATTCACATTGTATGATGTTTTTTTTTTTTTTTTTTTTTAGTCACAAAATCATACTAATTAATCTATGTTGATTAATAACGAACACATAAAATCAATCTAAAACTATTAAATTAATAGTTTATATTGATTAATGATGAACACAAATAAAATGAATATACGAATAAATTAGTCATTTATAATGATTATTAATGAAAATAAATGAAATGAATATAAACTACTAAATTAGTTCATTTATAATGATTATTAATGAAAATAAGTGAAATGAATATAAACTACTAAATTAGTCGTTTATATAATGAATATGAAACTACCAAAAAAAATATAATTAACTACTGCAAATGATTAATTTTCCATTACAAATGACAACTAAATTTTGCATATATATGACTATTAGTAGCTAATCTACAATATTTTATAACATGACAAAATTTCAGTCATATTTCTTTGGTCATTCATTGGTTTCAAATGATGACTAAAATTTGCATATATATGACTATTAGTAGCTAATTTACCGTATCTTATAACAAGACCAACATTTTGGTCATATTTCTTTGGTCATTAATTTGTTTTTTCAAATGATCATATAGTAATATATTTTGTTATATATTTGGTCATTAATTGTGGCAATTAACGACTAAATCAATAACTAAATTTATGACTAAATATATTGTTAGATGATAAAATTGAGACAATCAATTAATGACTAAGCTAAAAACGACTAAAAGTTGGTCATGTTATAAGATACTGTAAATTAACTACTACTGGTCACCGACTGAAAAATAATCATTTATATGAAAATTTTAGTCGTTGTTTTAGTAACTAATTAGCCATTTTGTACCACTGATTAGTTGCATTAATTTAAGTGATAATGCATTTCAAAATGATTAGTTATCCCCATGAAGGTTAACTTAACCATGTAAAATATATTGTGGTAATTTAGGGGATTATATAGTAAAAGTTGTTACCAATAATACAACAATTCAACCACAAGATAAAATATCGAATATACATGCATACATATATGGAGGAAAAGAAAATAGAGAGTAATTGCGGAGCCAACAACAAGTATTCTTTATTAATATAGGCATGGTCTAATTAATGCACAAAATGACATGTTTCCCACGAATTGGAAATACAATTTTAGGTGAGATTCTAATTTCTTTTTGTTTAAAATGTGTTTTAATGCATAAATGGATTTAACACCCTAAAAAATCACATATTCTTATATTGTTTAAAATTTATTTTTGAATGCATAAATAGATTCAACACCCTAAAAAAACACAATGCACTTGAACTTTGTGAATCAAACAACTTAGATATATGATTAGCCAATCAAATAGCTTAAATATATGATTCTTAAAAATATCTACCAGATTTTGACTAAATTAAAGGGAAAAAATGATTAGAAAAATGGTTGTTTTATCTATTAGTTAGGTTACACTATTAATATATGGTCAATAATAAAAAGAAATCTTTTAGATTTTAGATTTGTGTTTATTTGTACATTACATAAATGAAGGTAGTTGTGACTTGTAACCTCTTGTTGGTTGACTTGAACAACCAATTGACCAACTAAACTACCTCATTGGCAATATCTTTGGTTGAGTTACCCTATGACATTGAACCTTAGCTACTCAATCTAGTCAACTAGTCTCTATCAGGCCCCTCCCACATACATTGAACTTACTAATTACATTATCATCATCTTATTCTATTCGTTATTCCCATACCCTTAAACATTATAAATGTTTATTACATTTGAAATTACAAATAAAAATGTTAATGTACAAGGACGTGTAACTATAAAATACCAAAAATTAAGGAATTTGGGATTTATGACTATAACATCATTAATTGTAAAATACCAAGAATTAAGGAACTCAAGATTTATGGGATTTATGACTATAGCATTATTAATTGCAAGCATGAAATCCTAGGTATTGGGATGTGAAATTATCAATTCCAACGAAAGTTTAATAGCTTCCAAATTTTATTGAGAATTTGAAAGATTATATCTCATTTATTTTAGTGACGTGGAAAGAAAAATAATAATTTTTCATTGATTTCAACAATGAAAGAGCAAACTAATATGCATATATTTGAAAACCAAGATGATACAAATATAGTGGAAATTGACTCAACAAATATTATGGAAAATAATATTAAATTACATCTCAAAATGTTCTCTGTTATTAAAAAGCACTTATCTCTTTTTGTTTGGCTAGGTGCAATGTTTTCTACTTAAAAAGCATGTATGTTTCCATGTTTTGTTGTTATATATATTTTGTTGTTAGAAAAGAAAGGCATATTTTGATGATCTGGAAGGGAAGGAAATTTAAGTGCAACGAGATACCTTGATGTAGTTGAGGAGCTGCTCCATTTCATCCAGCATGCCAAGCAGTTGTTGCACCGCTCAAGAGAGGATCCATCGCAAAGAAAATATAATTATTTTCCCAAGGTTTATTTCAAATTGTTAACAAATTAGCCCAAAACATTTGAAATTAACAAAATTGTTTGCTAGATTTTAAAGATCAGTGAAAAATGATTTCAAAATGACAGATTGAGTGATTTCGTTTGGCGCCCACAAATTTCAAATATCAAATGAAAGACTGTGTTGTATGTAGTAGGTGTATCATTCAAAATGAGTCATTCTAGCAAGACAATGGCGGTTGCTCTTATTCATTTTCAGACATTAGGAGATGCAAATGAGCATCACAACGGAAAAAGTAGCCATCAGAAAATCAAGATACCCCATAATCTTTTCCATTGCATGCATGATCCTCGTCCATAACAACGTCCCATCTCTCTCCAAAAAGTTGCATTATAATATATTCCTATTCAAATTCCAAGTACAACATCAACTAGTTCACTATGCATTGGTCACTTTGCACAAGTAAGACCCACGACGATGCTATTGTCAGGTACCTTGAATTTAATTCATGGTAATATTTTCCATTTCATGTATGACCATCATCCATAGCAACATCCCATCCATCTCCAAAAAGTTGCATTATAAACTATTCCTATTCCAATTCCAAGTACAATATCAACTAGTTCACTGTGTATTTGTCACTTCACATAGGGAAGACCCATCGGGGACGCTATTGTCAGATACCTTGAGTTTAATTCATGCCTTGAGCTCCCTTGTGGACAGTTGTGGGATGCATGTAAGACATAACACAATATTGGTTTTAGGTTGAAAAATTTTTCTACGACAATTCCATTAATGGATTTCAACATCAGTTTTTATAAACGAAAATAGAGGGGTGGGACCAAATAGCTACGTAAGCAAGTTCGGAGAATCTGAAATCGGGATAAGGGTTTCCCCTTATGGCACAAATGGATTAATTCCTTCATTTTTTTGCGCCTATGCAAAGACGTAAGCATTCACATATGTCATAAGTGGTGGAATTTCTTTGGATGTTGGTGTTGTTGTTGTTGCCAGTGAAGGTATGTGTACATTGTTTCTTTAGAGCAGGGTTTTTCACTTTGGGTTTCCAGTTTGTTCTTCTCTATATTTTTTATTTGGGAAACATTGATGCTAGTACTGTGAGCTTACATTACTCTTTTCTGTGTTGGCTCCCATCAATGCAGGGTCCCTGCTTGTTTTTTCTTCCTCCACTGGGTTTTGGTGACGTCTTGATGCTGGTTGGGGTGATTTGGTTTTCCTGATATTGTAGTGGTGTCGGTCAGGATGTATTTGGTTTTTCCGATGAATTGCCAGATTGTCGTTCATCCAATTTGTCTCCCTGTGTCAGTGTCATTTACGACTGGGGGTTGGTGGGGTTCATCCATTGGTGGATCTTTCAATGATTGAACCCACAATAATTTTGGATGCACGCTTTCTTGAAAATCTACCTGACATATATTCTCTGGGTCGATTTATTCTATGTACTCAGGTTGTACTTCTCAAGATTTGGTTGGGGTGGATATACATTCGCCATTTTATGAGGGGTGAGGGGACTATCAACATACAAGTGGCCATTTAAAGGATATTATTGTCTCTGACCTTATTTATGATTGTCGGGGTGGCTTGCACTAGCTATTCTGGGAATGTTTTTGTTCCATATCTGGTGACATCCTACAGCATGTACTCGGGATCTCTTTCCCTCAATGGGCTTGCAATTTTTGGTGGGATTGGATGTCCATTTCTAGATTACATTTAAGGATCCTTAGAAGGTTGTTTCTTTTGTTCTCTAAACGATCAATATGAATGTTGGGGACACATCGGATTGGGTGGGGGCGCTTTCTGGAGACACATTGGATGTTGATGTTACCCTTCAGGATGCCTTCATATGTGCCATTTTGGATGATGAATGAATGTTCTCTCAACATTCTGGTGCATTGTTGGATGGCTCACATGGCATTGACCCCGACTGAGTTCTTGGCGGTAAGGCACCACTTAGCATCCATGCAGCTTCTCGCCCTTTATTTTGGCACACATTTGATTCATTAAACATTCATGGACACAAACATAAACTGGTTCGAAGCCATGCAGAGGCAAAACTCAGTTTTGGGCATGATGTATTATGGGACTAGGTTATCATTTTACAAAACCACACATTAGTTGGGAGAATGCATTGCTTTGAAACAAGAGACCTAGATACGGTTGGTTGGGTTGTTGTACGATGGACACCACTCTTGGGGTATGCTCCAAAGGTTTATCGATTACTCAACCATTGATTCTCAATTCATTTCCTGCACCGAGAATACGCAAAGCACATTTTATCGCGACTGTGGGTTCATGGGAGGGGTTTCCTACAACTATGGTAGTAGTATGTGTGTTCAATCCGTTGTTGGAAACCCCACAAAACAAATTGGTCTAGGTAAAGCTACCAGGACTACCTCTTGAATACTAGACTAGACATGCTTTGATGGTGATCGAGGATGCTCTTGGTAAATTCAGATACATGGACCCTTGTATTTTGGGGGCTTGGGACAAAAGGGTTGCATGGATTCTCATGCAGTCTGATTATACTGGAGGACTCTTGGAAAATATCGAATTAGAATGGGATTCTCTTCATTTTTTTACAGCGGATTGATTATTGGGGCATCCCATTTTGGTGTTTATTATGTCACCATACGGGACACTTACTAGATCAATTCCCTCCACGTTTTCATCATCGACACTAGACATAGGGAGACAAATAGTTCATATCAGATGGTGAGAAGATTCAGTGAAGGAATACGAGCTAGGTTCTAGGTAACACATCCTTCCCCGATGATAATTGTTTGCATAAAAATTCTACTCAATTCGACCCTTCAACATTGCCTCCTACTTCTCCTCATCAAACATTGTCACCTTACATGGGGGAATCTTGTGAACTCACTAAACCGGATCTTCCTCTTCTCTCAATCGATCCTCCTCCTTCATCCTTACATGCTCTTGACTCCTTGGTAACCCCCACCTCCCTCACCCTTGTCATCTAAGGCTTCTCATTCTATCCCCATTATACCTTCTAATATCCCCCTTTTATTGGTATCCCGGGGACATGTCACTCCCCCCACGACCTCCATGTCACATCCCCCTCACCCCGTGAAGGAATCACTTTGTCCTATATCATATCATAATTTCATTGACAATGACTTGGAATTTCTTCTTCTGAATCCTACTATGAACCTCTCTTCCCTCATGGTTCATAAGGGAAACAACTTGATAACTTCTCTTGTTATTAGCCCAAACTCTGCTAGAAACAATAACACCCATGGGGGGGTGGGAAGGGTGGTCACCGCCATCGAGGGTTACACTTGGGAAAAATAATGATTTATGATTCAAATGGGTTACACGATGTGCCTATCCTGGACTGTTTTTCATCTGGTGTTCTTAGAGCAAATGTGCCCTTGGGATTAGGTTCACGATGAATATTATTTCCCTGAATATGTGTGGCTCAGGGGACACCACGAACAAGCTCTCCCTGCGATTTTTGGTAAAATCTATTTGTCTAATCATGATTATTATACAAGAAATGATGAATGATGTTGCTCAATCCATTTCATACTTTCAATCCATTTCCCCATCATGGAACATTGTTGTAGTTGATTCATGCAATTTTTCTGGGGGACTAATAGCAGACTGGGATCCATATTGGGAAAATTTCAAAGCTCACAAATTCTTTGTTGGGATACTTCTTTCTAGTCATTCTCGGGGCATGGAGGAGAGGATTCACATTTGCAACATCTATGTGCCTTATGAGAGTAGACAAATATTTTTGGAAAAGATGGAGGCCTCAAATATAATGAAGACTGGTTTTGTTATTTTTTTTGGGGGGGGCGGGGGTGGGGAATTTTAATGCCACCTTAAGCAGAGAGGAGGTTTGGGGTAATTGTGGTCGCAGAGACCCCATGGCAACTAGACTGAATAATATTTTTGACAGTAACCATTTGATTGATATTTTCCTAGATCCCGTGCTACCCACTTGGCACAATGGAAGGAGTGGAGATTCTTATATTCGAAAGAGACTTGACAAATTTTTGGTTCATCGGGGTTTGTGTGAAGTTTTGGGAAATCTCATATCACATGTGGAGAAATCATATTTTTCAGATCACTGTCTAATTGTACTACAATGGTGGACATAGTTGGCCAAAAGAGGTATGACTTTCAAGTTTAATCGGGCATGGCTTTGGGATGACTCCTTCATTAACATGGTCATGGGTGTCTGGAATTCTATTGAAAACTCTGGTAATAGATCGACCATGGAAACAATTTCACAAAAATTAAAACTCCTTAAAAGTCAGGCTAGGATATGTGATCTGATTTAGAATATTAGTTTGTAGTGTTAACATCTTTTTCAGATTATAAACAAAATGCTTTCATTGTGCTTAAGGATTCATCAATTTTGCAAGTAAAATGAAGAGTTTTTATGTTATTTTTATGAGAAATTTAACATAAACTAGAAATTGAACAACAACATAAACATGTATAGAACATCATCAAAAACACATTACAACAAGCACATGATAAAGGAGTTCACCCCTCCTAGGCTACGTCTGCTTGGTCTAGCTTCCAATTACTTGAGCCTCTCTATTATTCTCAAAAGTGTAAAAATTTGTGTTTACAGTGCTCAAATGCTTATGAAACCTACTCCTGTCTGTTTAGAATGTCAAAAAATGGCTATCTAGCCTTGTTTTCCATCCAATTTGGTGAAAAAATGAAGAAGTTATGACTTCCCCTTGTTTTCCCATTATTCGCTCCACATATTGCCCCACATCCGATAGGAATCGACAATTTCGCTCCAAAATCCCGCTAACCAAGCGAGAATTTTGTTGTGCAACGGGCCATAATCTGTCAGCACCAAATGTTCATAACAAATCACAATTGGTAGAGTCTTGCAGGCGTATGGTCTGTGAACAAGGCGGGAAAAGTATGATTGTGATATGGGGAACCCGACGAACCATTAAACTGCAACCTATAGTCACATCGCATCCAAGGAACCTATTGCATTTCATAATCGGTGGAGTACTGGGGTCTTGTATATGTGAGACTTTGCAATGTGTTGCAATTTATGATTGTGATATCACATTGGGACCCAAACCTGCCAACACTAATTTTGTAGTGCCTCCCTTCATCGATGTGCGATTGCAATCCATTACATTGCTCCTTCGGCCGATTCTTGAATGCCTTCCCACTTGCCTTATCACATCACAACCCTTCCATGCTCGAGGGCCGATTTTTAATGGCTACATGTGGGGGCCAATGGCGACTTGCCACTTGGTGCCTCCTCATTCATTGAAGGACCTTGCCACATCATCCAATCCTGCCATGAGAGCAAGTCAAACCTGAAATTTGACTTGCTCTAACTTCTGCATACGAGCTCATATTTTAGTGTCATTCACATCATTGGAATCAGAATGATGAGATCTTCAGTCTGAAGCTCATTTTAACAAGATTCTGACACTTTTATTTTTGAGCCTAATTTTGAGCACCTAATCACTCCTTCCCACTAGAAGCCTTTTGGCCCCCAAAAGGATCACTTTCAATTGTTCAAAAGGTGAGGGTACATTTCCCTCACCTTTCCAACCTCTATCCATTTGTATTTTGAATGAATTGTACCCTTGAGCCGCACTCGAAGATAATTGATACTTCCCCTTTTTGTTGTCCTTGTTCTCTTATCAACTATAGTATCTTGCTGAAGCACATCAAGGAATTCTGGAGAAAAGTCTTCAATAAATGGAACTTGAATATTATCTCCTTGATATTCAATCAAAGGAGTCTCATACAACCTTAAATTATCAATATTAACAACAACATAAATTTTCATATATGAAGGCAAATCCAACCTGAAGGCATTGTTACCAACCTTTTCCAAAATTTTGAATGGACCATATCTAATTGGTTTTTTCTTTTTACCTTCTCCTTGGAGCCTCTCTTTGTTAATGTGAAGCCAAACCTCATCACCAACTTGGAACTTGTGATCTAGATGATGCTTTTTGTGCCATGCTTTGTACTTGCCTTGGCTTTTCTCAAGCTATTCTTGAACCTTTTGTTGTACTAATTGTATTTCTTCAATGAACTTTCTTGCTTTGTCTATGTTTCTATGACCTTCAATAGCAACATCTTTACAAAAAATAAGATCCAAAGGATATTTAGGAAAGTATCCCATGCATGCCTCAATGCTTGGCTTGGTTGCAAGCATATTGAATATAGTGCAATTGTTTATTCAACAACTTAGAATGCTTGTTGCAATACCCACGCAAAAGATGTATCACTGTTGTGTTAAATACCTCTATTTGACCATCTGTTTATGGATGAAATGTTGTACTCTTTTTCATTTTGGTGTCCATGAATCCGCACAAGCTTGACCAAAAATTCCCAACAAAGTGAGAATATCGATCACTAACAATGGATGTGGGCAATCCAAAATGCGCCCAAACATTATGAAATAATAACTGAGCAGTTTGTTCAGCTGTAACTTGCTTTTACATGGCATCAAAATAAAAATTTTGTTGAACCTATCGACAACTGCATACAAATAATCATGACCTTTTTTTGGAAATGGAAGGCCTCCTACGAAATCCATAGAAACACTCTCCCACAGTCGTGTATGAACTGGAAGTGGTGTGTACAATCCTAAATTCCTATTGGTAGGCTTATTGATTGCACATAATAAACATCCTTTAATAGAATGCGACATAATTTCAAGCATACGAGGCCAATAAAAATACCTCTGTAGATGCATCGTTGTCTTACTTACACTGAAATGACCAGTAATAAGAGAAGTATGTGCCTCTTTTATGATGTTAACTCTTTCTCCCTCTGGAATACAAAGCTTGCCAAGATGGTACAACAAGTTATCATGAAAATGATAATCCAATTCCTCCACTTGGTTACCTTGACTCAATCTTTCATAAACTACTTGGAAGTCAGTATTTGATGCATATTGCTCAATATAACTTTCATGTAAAACATAAGTATGCTTGAGTAGAGTAGCTGCACTAAAAATAGGCCTAGAAAGCATGTCAACAACTTCATTGTAGATACCTTATTACCAAGTGGAATTGTTGAAGAAAACATATTCGTTAGAAGTGTCTTGATTGCTACAAATTTTATTGTGATTGCAGATATTTCAATGGTTGATGATCAGTGTGAATAACTGTTTCTTCCTTACCCATCAAATAGTGTTTCCATTTTTTCACACTTTGCACCAATGCATACAATTCCTTGTCATATGTAGGATAGTTAATCATTGCACCATTAAAAGTTACAGAATGAAAACAGATAGGCTTACCATGTTGCATGAGGATTGCATCCATAGTGTAGTCACTAGCATATGCATGAATCTCAAATGACTATTTGAAGTCTGGAAGTGCGAGTATGAGAGCTGTACTAATCTTTTCCTTCAACGCATCAAAGGCCTTTTGTTGTTTGCCTCCCCTCTGAAAATTTTTTTTCACACTTGTTAACACATGGAAAGGAGTTGCTATGAGATAAAAATTAGCAATGAATTTCCTCCAATGTTGGGTTGTTCCCAGAAAACTTCTTACCTCTATAACTGTCTTGGGCTTTAGCCAATTTACAATGACATCAACCTTGAAGGGGTCTATTTTCAACTCACCTCCTCCAACAATATGACCCAAGTAAATTAAAGAAGTATTTCCAAACTCACACTTTTACATCTTAAGATACACCTTCATCACGGTGGCCTTTCCGTGCAGGGAAGTAATTGATGAATTAAGGCTTCTGCAATCCATATCAGGTTTATGAGAAGAGTCTTCAACAAAGATCACATCGTAATTCATATTGTCGATGTGTTTCAAACTAATGAGTGTGGTTCATCGTGAGGACGAGTTGAAGAATCAGATCATGGCTGCATGTTAAATAGGCAGAGCAGGTCATCCAACAGCTATATTTGACTAGGAAACAACTAAATAAGACTGGCCAACTAGATAGGACCAACGGCTACTAAGAAACGGTTATATTTGCCTAGGTAACAAGACCAAGGGACAAGGAAAGGAAAAATACTTAATTAATTTTTAGTTATATTCATTACCATATGTTAGTAATTAACTATTAAGAGAATGAATCAATAATCTATTAAAAGGTATTTTTTAAACTTAAAAGACAAATAGTTAATTAATTAATTAATTTAAGGGTTATTTTGTTATATTTATTATGGCCTAAAACCATAACCAATTAATAGGTCCATTAAATATTATTAAAACTTTATAAATGAATAAAAAATAATAATAGCAAGGAAACTTAAAATCGATAACCTTTAAATTAGTTGAATAATGACCTCATACCAACCGAAAGGAATTGGATAATTAACGATTTCAAGCTCTTATCTATATAAGTATATATACATGTCCATTAAATACTAAATACTCACTGGGGTCGAAGGAATTAAATAATTTGTAAGTTAGTTTCTTATAATTATTACCCTAGAGTTTAGCAATAATCTATTAATGGGCATTTTTACTAAAACTAAATAGACAAATAGTTAGTTAATTAAATTAAGGGTTAATTGTTAAATTTATTACCTAAAAAATAAATGTTTGTATTAAATTACCAAGAACCATAACCTATTAATAGAAACATTTAATATTATTACAACCATCTAAATGAATAAAACATATATCATTAAATTTATATGAAATAAGAAAAATGAAAATAGATATCATATTAAATTAGTTAAATAATGACTTAAACTAACTCTAAGGAATCCAAGCTAATTGAAGATTAATTAACAGGGAAATTAAATTAGAAAGAATATAGTTTCTTCACTAGGTTAGTCGATTCAATATTAACCTTTTTTTTTGGACTTACACACACACACACACACACACACACACACACACACACCCACACACACACACACACACACACACACACACACACACACACACACACACACACACACACACACACACACACACACACACACACACATAAATAAATAAGAGGTTAAAATGGTTAATTATCCAATTCCTTTCGGTTGGTATGAGGCCATTATTTAACTACTTTAAAGCTTATCGATTTTAAGTTTCCTTATTATTATTATTTTTTATTCATTTAGAAAGTTTTAATAATAATTAATGGACCTATTAATTGGTTATGGTTCTAGACCATTAAATAAATATAACAAAATAACCCATAAAGTAATTAATTAACTAACTATTTGTCTTTTAAGTTTAAAAAAGGCCTTTTAATAGATTATTGATTCATTCTCTTAATAGTTAATTACTAGCATATGGTAATGAATATAACTAAAAATTAATTAACTAATTATTTATCCTTTTCATGTCCTTTGGTCTTGTTGCCTAGGAAAACATAGCCATTGGTTGGTAGTCATTGGTCCTGTCTAGTTGCCCAGTCTTATTTAGTAGTTTCCCAATCAAATATAGTCGTTGGATAACCTACTCTCCCTATTTAACATGAAATCATGATCTGATTCTTCAACTCATCCTGACAATGAACCACACTCGTTGGTTTGAAACGTGTTGACAATATGAATTATGATGTGATTTTCACTGAAGACTCTTCTCACAAATATTAAGATACAAATGTTCTTTTTTCTAGACATCAAGTAATTTTCTTACATGCATGACATGTTCATAATGAGATTTACTGAAAATTAAGATGTCATCTAAGTAGACTATGACAAATTCATCAAGAAATGGCCTCAACACATCATTTATGATATGCATGAATGTAGCAGGAACATTACATAAACCAAACGACATAACTAGCCATTCAAACAAACCCTGTTTTGTTTTGATTTTTGTCATCCGAATGTCTCCTTTAGCTATTCTAATTTGATGGTATCCACTTCTTAAGTCTAGCTTAGTAAAATACTTTGCATCTTTCAATTGATCCAGTAAATATTCTATTCGAGGCAGTGGGTAGCGGTTCTCTACCATAATTTTGTTCAATGCACGAAATTCCACACACATGCACCATGTTCCATCCTTCTTTGGCACCAAGACAATAGGTGAATCACAAGGCAAGGAAGATGTTATGATGATCCATTTATTCAACAACTCTTGGATTTGCATCTTAATTTTGGCACTTTCCATCACTCACATCCTATACATGCCAATGCTAGGAAGAGGACAATCTTGCTGCAACTGTATCTCGTGTTGGATTCCTCTCTTGGGAGGTAATCCCTTTGGTTCCTGAAACATTTTGTCATATTGGTTAACTACATCAACCAATTTAGATTTCAAATTCAAATCACAAACTTTAAAAGCTTCATTATCAACATCATTTTTTGGGTTTGATCATGAGAAGCACAAAATTCTTGATCGAATTCACCAGTCTTTTCATCTGCCCTACATTAACAAGCGAAAGATTTGTTTTCTTGATGTGAGCTCTCACAATATATTCTACTCCATTTTTGAATGATTGATATTTATTTTCATGTCGATGGAAGACATATTTTATGTCATAAAGGTATGGGCTTCCTAAAACAATGCCACAGATATCTAACGACACAACGTCAAGCTCCACTTCATCTATGAATTTTGTAGTGATACAAAATTTCAATTTACACTTTCTCATAACCTACAATTGCGCATTGCCACATACCCATCCAAGTGGATACAGTTCATGATGTGGAACAGTTTCCAAATTTAAAGTCTTGATAATGTTTTCAAAGATAAGATATGCTTGAGAGCTGCTATCGAACAATGTATCAATCTTATTAAGCTTTGAGATCACCCTTATGTGAAACAGTTCTAATCTCCTCTTTTCATTTGGAGTATCATTTTATGAGTCTAAAGAAGTAGTGTTGGAAATGGATTCTTTTTCTTTTAACCCCATGGCTGTGATTTTAGTATCATCACTGATCTGAATTGGATCCTCAGACATTCTTATAGTTTCCTGAACTCTGTAAAACTCATTCGAAAATTTAAAAGTGCTATGGATAATGAGGCTATCAGAAATGACCTCTGGACAATGGAAATTTGTGGCCAACCAGGAACTATGAGGACCCTCGGTCAAAGTGCGTTAACTGTTGGCCCATGGAGACCATGCATGGATGCAAATTGGTAATTGGAAGCCTAGATCCAGAAACGGAGGCAGTTTCTGGTACATTTTAATCGTGTATCGCAGGGCAAAACTCTCAGTGAAGGAAAGCCCTGAGCGCTCAGTCATGAGGAAAATAGCAGAACCATATGGAGATCGTCAAAAATGCCTGAAGGTGGGTCTTGTGCCCGAAAACCGGTAGGATATCGCGTGCACTTCGAGCGGTAAGGGGGTTTGGCTGAGTCCCGCGCGATGCCATATATTGGGTGACGCTTGTCAGGTGGATGTGATAGAAAACCATTTACATCATGTGAGTAACGATCGAGCTACTTACCCGCGCGATATGAACGGATAGTATAGGATCTAGAGGCCCCAGATAAACGATGAAGAAGCAGTCCGATGGGTGACCGGATTTGACAGGGAAATAGGTTGAGGAAAATAAGATTTGAGATCCGGCATGATCGATGAGTTGGTAGAGGGAACATTTTTGTGGGCAATCTTGGAGCAACGGAAATAACGACCATTCAAAGAGAATTGGCACCCAGTTCGTAAGGAAAGAGGTGGCCACCTCTCTATGGAGCGTTACACAACAATGATGATGTAGAGCAGGGGAATCCCAATGGATAGAGGTAGGCGATCTAGAGGGATGGGAAGTGGAAATGAATAGTCAGGGAGCAGATGGGCTTTAAGCCATGAACAGACAAATTGCAAAAGGAGAGAAAATAAAAGTAGAGAAGCAGTAAAAGAAAGCAGGAAATAGAGAAGCCGAGCTGACCTGTAGAGCAAAGGCAGCATCAAGCAGACAAAGAAAGAGAGAGAGTTTGAGAGTCTGTGAACTCCAGAGAAGGCTTGAGGGGTTCAATCCACTCTTCTATATATACCTGTCAGGTATTGAGTACCAAATTGGACTCATACCACTGAGACTAGTTGAGGTCAAGACTCAGTAAGGGGGAGTCTGTGTACTCTAGAGGCTTGGGGAATCCAAGCACCACCCTATTGATTATCATCTGTTAAAATGAGACTCAAATTGAGCTCCTTATTGTAAAAACTTTGCTTTAAGACACAATAGAAAATGCCACCACTAAAGGCTGGACCAGGAGATGTAGCCTAGGAGGATTAGGTGAACTCCTTATTAAATTGGTTGTGTTTTGTATTTGCTTACTGTCTTTCTCTTACTGTTTCAAGTGCTTGTGTATTTTGCAATCTTATCGATCTGTTGCTTAAAATAACATAGGCGCACCCCAACACATGAGTCTATAATACCTTCATTAATTTCCTAAGGTCATCTAAGGGTGATTTCAGATCAAGTGGTATCAGAGCATCTAGGTTATTAGTTTAGACAAGCTTGTGCTGGATTTTGTTGTTAAATGCTAACTAGATCAAAGCTTAAATTAGGAGAAGGAGAGTTGGTCGTAACTAACCTAGAAATTGGAAGAGTCTATCCTCAGACGAAAATGTCAGGAAAAGTCCCTTGGGGCCAGATCCCCAATTTATGAATAGTTTCCTAGTCATGATGTCCATGGTAGAGGAAATGTATAGGGACTTAAGGAAACATGAGGGTGAAGATTCATCAAGCTTCAAACAAGATAAAGGAGAAGAAGAGTCTCTCCTCCATGACCACTCAAAAGGAAAAGGGAAAGAAGAAAACTTTCTCAGACCTCCTAATAGCCCTGAACATAAAAGGAAGACATCTTTGATTAAATTAGATGTTAAATTTGATTTACCAATATATGATGGAGAGTTGAATGTAGAGAAGCTGGAAAATTAGATCAGACAAATTGATGTTTATTGCAGAGTGCAGAGTATTGACTCAAACAAGAGTAAGATTCAGTTGGCCAGCCTATGCCTCAAAGGCACAGTCTTGGTATGGTGGGAAGGCAGGACCCAAGTTGACACGAAAAAACATGGTAAGATTCTTTCTGTTTGTAGTGGATTTGTTTCTGCAATCAAAAAGCAGTTCTATCCACTAGCTTACATACAACAAGCCATGATGAGCTGGCAAACTCTTCACCAATTGAAAGGGAAAAGTGTACAAGGTTACACCCGAGAATTTAGGAAGAGATCTTTGATTCTAGGAATTCCATTAGACTCACCTGAGACTCTGTTGAAGTACATAGGTGGTCTACAAAGCTACATGAGGCACATTATCCTCATGTTTAATCCCACTAGTATTGATGAGGTATCTGTTCAAGCTACGCATCTAGAAGCTAGAGGAAAAAATGGGAACCCAGAAGTTGGAGGATCATCCAAACCCATTGCAAGCGAGAATAAGGAGAAAAGAAAACATAAATGGAAAGAGAGGAAGGCCAACACTGCACAGAAAAGAAAGTCTTCATGCACTCACTATAAGAAGGATGGGCATGATGATGAGCACTGTTGGATTCTGCATCTTGAGTTGAGACATAAGAAGTTTGAGGCCAAGAAGAAGACGATTGCTGCAGCTATTTAGAAATATTTGGGATCGGACTGAGGAGATGAAACAACCATTGCAGCCACAGGTATAAAAGGTAAAAATTCTAAAGCATCTACTAGTAATTCTACACAATCTATTAATGATGAAGAAAATGAGAGAAAAGGACATGAGCTTTTCCATATTCGATTTATTTCCAAGCATCAAAAGATTGATACTTTGTTTGATAGTGGTTCACAATTAAATTTAATTTCTAAAGCAATTGTAAAGAAGTTGGGATTACTGAATACACCTCACAAGAAACCATACCCATTAGGTTGGTTAAGTGATAAAGCACAAGTACAAGTGACTAAACAATGTAAACTTAAGTTTTCTTTTGGCTCAACATTTGTAGATGAGGTTGAGTTAGATATAGTTCCTCTTGATATATGTGGAATTGTTTTAGGAAGTCCTTACTTGTATGATAGAAAAGTTATTTTCTACAGAGCTGAAAACAAGTATCTACTCGTTAAACATGGAATTGAATACTTTGTAAGGGCTCATAAGCTCAAGAATAATTATACTCTCATAAACTCTGGGCAGATGAAACAAATTGTAAATCCATGCAAACAATTTTTACTGATGGTTGTAAAGGAAAATAAACCTGATTTAGAAAAAGTAAGCTGATTTAGAAAAAGTTGTTTTAGAGTATGATATCTTGTTTCAAGAACCTAAAGGTCTGCCACGCAAAAAGGAAATAGAGCATGATATTAATTTGCAGCAAGATGCTCCATTGCCTAACATCAAAATGTACAGGTTGTCTTCTTTAAAGAATGCAGAAATCAAGAAGCAAGTGCAGGAGTTGCTCGAGAAGGGGTTCATCAGACCTAGCACATCATCATGTGGGTCACCAATCATTTTGCTAAGAAAGAAAGATGGCTTGTGGAGAATGCACATTGATTACCAAGCACTAAATAAGATAACGATAAAAAATCGTTATCCCCTTCCTTGCAGAGATGATCTATTAGATCAGTTGAATGAAGTTGTTTATTTTTCCAAGTTAGAATTGCATAGTGGATATCATCAGGTCAGAGTTGTAGAACAAGATGCATGGAAGACTTCTTTCAAAACAAAGCAGGGATTGTATGAGTGGCTGGTTATGCCTTTTGGCTTAACTAATGCCCCTGCTACTTTCATGAGAATAATGAATGATGTACTCAGACCTTTTCTTGACGAATTTGTTATTGTATATCTGGATGACATTCTTATATTTAGCAAAATGTGGGAAGAACATTTAAAGCATGTTAAGCAGACACTAGATGTTTTTAAAAGAGAAAAACTTCACATTAAACTCTCAAAATGTGAATTTGGAAAAACATCTTTAATTATTTGGGACACATAGTAGGGGTGGTGAATTGAAGTAGATCCCTCTAAAGTGGCAGTCATTATAAATTGGCATAAACCCAAATATGCTATAGAAGTTAGAAGCTTCTTAGGAGCAACACAATATTGGAAAAAGTTCATTTCTAACTTTTCCTTAATTGCAGCTCCCTTACATGCTTTGACAGGATTGAACAAGGTGTTTTAGTGGGGAGGCAAATCGCAAAAAGCTTTCGACACCTTGAAAGAAAAGATTAGTACAACACCAGTGCTAGCACTGCCAGATCTTCAAATACCATTTGATATCCAAATGGATGATAGTGACTATGCCATGGGAGCAGCGTTGATACAGTACGGTAAACCCATATGTTATCATTCTGAGACATTTAATTATGTAGTAGTTAAATATCCCACATATGATAAAGAGTTGTATGCATTAGTACAGAGTGTGAAAAAGTGGAAACATTACTTAATGGGCCAAGAGATAGTTATACATACTGATCATCAACCACTTCAATATTTACGCTGGCAAACTAAGCTGCAACAATCAAGACACTATAGGTGGATGGGTTTTCTACAAAAGTTTCAGTTAGTCATCAGATATAAAAAGGCATACACAATAAAGTTGGAGATATTTTATCTAGACCAATTATAAATGCATCTACTATACTTAAGCATAACTCAGTATTGCATGAGAGCTACATTGAAAAATATGCTCAAGATATAGATTTTAAAGATGTATATGCAACTTTAAGTCAAGGCAAACGAGTAGAAGAATTGGATTATCACATTAAGGACCAACTCTTGTATCATTGTGGGAAGCTACGCATTCCACAAACCGAAAGAGTAAAAATAATTTGAGAATCACACACTTCTCTAATATCAGGTCACTTTGGGGTAAGTAAAACGGTTGCACAGTTGCAAAGATTTTTTTATTGGCCAAAAATGAATGAGACAGATTCTAGATATGTAAGTGTTGGCCGGATAAATTGTTCTTTTGGACAAGACTGATCTCCCTAGTATCAACTGATATCTAGCAACAAGGAGGACAAGCAAATCTATCTTTCTCTAAACATATTGCGATTCATTAATAAAAACTAAAGAGGTGTTTTAGACCCTACCTTAAGTCCAACGCTAGTTTGTGGCAGCAATGCTCCAATAGTTCCAAAAGATTTTCCTTTTAAGAACCTGCAATCACAAACAAGCACACTTCAAATAACACTTGCATAGCTAATATAATAAATCATGTTCATCATGGTGATCAAGGAATCCATGAAATAAACCATAAAACACAACTTATTGAGAAAAATAAACTTGATTGTATTAACTTTGAAATAGAATAACTTTACAACCTTGGTGCCTTGATGCTGTACAAGCTCTTCCCAGGGTCCAAACAGGAATCTCCTCTACTTTGAAAAGCCTCACTCTCTTCCAAATGAGATCAAAAGGTATGTAATATCTCCTCTCAAAAGCTCAATTAGGAAGACTAAGTTCCAACAACATTTACCTTAAAAAATATTCAGCTTTCAACCTCCCTAGTAACCAGCCCAATGCTTCATTTTATAGTGCAAAGGACGGAGGTTACAGGTCCATCATAGAAGGGATAGAGTCCTCCTTCAAAGGGATAAGCTCCTCACATCAAGGGGTTAGCTCCTTAAGGTATGGGATGCATGCACCCTCAAGAAGCGAACTTGCCACTGCAAGATTCCCTCTAGAAGCTTCTAGAAATGACTCAATGTGAGTTTTTAAGAATGTACTTGCGCCTTTTTAACTTTTACAGGGGTTTGCACCCATAACACAGATACAAAGTGGTCAGGTGCGTAGGGGACATGACCAATAGGTGTGGTACCGCAAGTAATGCTAAGAGAAAGTGCGAAACCAGAGTTTTAGAGATTTTTAAGGTATTTCTCTTATTTTCGAGGCTTGATATGAAGAAATGAGGTTTAAGACTTGCAAAGGAGGAATGTATGAGTGGTGATAGACTCATATTGATTGCAGAATGTCAAAGTGACAATTTTTGTGCAACAGTAAGAGGGTGCACCATGTGTGCTAAAATTAAGCCCATCAATAGAAAAATAGACTTGTACACTCCACTGCCAGTTCCTTCTCATCCTTACGAAAGTGTTTCCATGGACTTTGTTGGAGGATTGTCTAAATCTAGGAAAGGTCATGACTATTTATATGTTGTTGTGGATAGGTTTAGAAAAACGTGTATTTTGATACCTTGCAATAAACAGATTACAATTGAACAAACTGGAAAGTTGTTCTTTCAGCATGTATGGGTTCATTTTGGATTAACCACTTCCATTGTATCTAATCGAGACACTCGATTTGTTGGGAAGTTTTGGTCGAGTCTGTGGGAATTGATGGACACCAAACTGAAGAAAAGCACAACCTTTCATCCACAAATAGGTGGCCAGATAGAAGTGGTCAATAGGACAGTGATCCAATTGCTCAGAGGCTATTGCAGCAAGCATCCCAAACTTTGGGATGAACATTTGTGTTATGTGAAACATGCTTACAACCGAGAAAAACATTCTTCTACATAGAGATCTCCTTTTGGGATCTATTTTGGTTTCACACCAAGTTCTCCCTTGGATTTTGTCTTTGGTAAAGACATAGCAGTTGATGGACATAGTGATGTAGACAAGGCAACCAAGTTCATTGAACAAATCCAAGAGATTCACCAGGAAGTATAGGAACAACTGGGAAATATCCAAGCCAAATACAAGGCAAGGCATAACAAGCATCCAATGGAGCATGGATTCCAAGTTGGTGATCAGTTCTAGTTGTATATCATCAAGGACAAAATGCAAGGTGAAGGTAAAAATCTAAAGCCAATAAGGTATGGACCTTTCAAGATACTTGAGAAAATTGGTGAGAATGCTTTTCACCTTGATTTACTAGCTTACATGAACATCTACTCAGTCGTTAATGCAGATAGATTGAGACTATCTGAACCTTCATTAATTGAAGATCCCGAAGAGCAGAGTCAATTGCCTTCTATTGGTGATCTATTACCAGAAAAGCTTAATGAATTGTAGGAAGACACAGTTCTAGACAGGAAGGTGAGGACTACGCGTAGGGGAGATGTTGAGCACCTAAGGATTGGACTCAAAGGTTAAAATCCAAGCAGTGAAAAATGGATAGAGATTGGACAAGTGAGACAGCTATACCCTCACTTAGTCGATGCTTGAAAACAAACTTTTGGTGGTCCAAAATCTTTTTCAATGGGAAGGTTGTGATCCGAATTGGATCCTCAAACACTATTATAGTTTCCTGAACTTTGTAAAACTCATACCAAAATTTCAAAGTGTTATGGATAATGAGCTTATCAGAAATGACCTCTGGACAATGGCAATTTGTGGCCGGCCTGGAACAATGAGGACCCTCAATCAAAGCGCACTGACTGTTGGCCCATGGCAATCAGAAGCCCAGTTCCAGAAATGGAGGTAGTTTCTGATACGTAATTAGTGATAATCACATATCACAGGGTAAAAATCTCAGTGAAGGAAAGCCCCGAGTGCTTGGTCACGAGGAAAACAAGAGAACCATATGGAAATCGCTGAAACTGTTAGAAGGTGGGTCCGACACCCAAAAACTAGCAGGATATTGCGTGCACTTCAAGCAGTAGGCGGGTTTGGTTGAGTCCCGCACGATGCCATACATTGGGTGATATGTGTCAAGCGGATGTGAGAGAAAATCGCTTACATTGCATGAACAATGGTCGAGCTACTTACTTGCACGATATGAATGGAGACCATAGGATTTGGAGGCCCCAGATCAATGGCGGAGAAGCAATCTGATGGGTGACCGGATTTGACAAGGAAATAGGCTGAGGCAGATAAGATTTGAGATCTGGCATGACTGATGAGTTGGCAAATAGAACAATTTCGCGAGTGATCTTGGAGCAACGAAAATAACGACCATTCAAAGAGAACTGACACTCAATTCATGAGGAAACAAGTGGCCACCTCTCCGTGGAGCGTTACACAACAATGATGACACAGAACAGGGGAATCCCAGTGGACAGAGGTAGGTGATCTAGAGAGCCAAGAAGTGGAAATGAACAGTCAGGGAGCAGATGGACTTTAAGCCACGAACAGACAAATTGCAAAAGGGGATAAAACAAAAGTAGAGAAGCAGTAAAAGAAAGAAGGAAACAGAAAATCCGAGCTGACCTACAGAGCAAAGGCAACATCAAGCAGACAAAGACAGAGAGAGAATCTGAGAGTCTGTGAACTCCAGAGAAGGCTTGAGAGGTTCAAGCGACTCCTCTATGTATACCTGTCAAGTATTGAGTACCAAGTTGGACTCATACCACTGAGTCTAGTTGAGGTCAAGACTCAATAAGGGGGAGTCTATGTACTCTAGAGGCTTGGGGAATCCAGGTACCACCCTATTGATCATCATCTGTTATGAAACCAGCTCACAAAAATATAGAAAAGATAGTTGAATGCCTTAGAATTGAGCCTCTTCGAGGGGGCAACCTCCTTTACATTACACAAATGAACAATTCTTGGATGATTCAAATGAAAAAACCTCCTTTCTATATATAGGAGTCTAAGGAGTCACAATATAACCCCGCTGACGTAATAATAATAATATAAAGCCACAAAAATAACAATAGAGGGATTCTGTGGGGCATAGTAATAACAATATAGGGACAATAGGGGCACAACAATATTAATAAGGGATACAACTACAATAGTAATGGGGTAATCACTAGTATTATAGTGACCTAACATGCCCCTCTCTTTCAAAAAAGTGTTGTTCTCAATGCTTGAGTAGTTCTAGATGCTTATGTATAAAATTCTCTTCCTCCCATGTGGAATCTTCAGCAGATAAGTTCTTCCACTTGATGAGATACTCCGAAATTGATTGATTTCGTAGCTATCGAGTTCTTGTTTCTGTGACTGCTTTTGGTTCCAATATAATTTTTCCTTCCTTGTCAAGTTTTGGAAATATTGTTTGAACTAGGAGCTTGTCACATATAACCCTCTTTAAACATGAAACATGGAAAATTAGTTGCACTTGAGAAGTTGCAGGAAGCTCCAATTTGTATGCCATCGTACCAATATTTTGCAACATCTTGTACAGACCATAATACTTTGGTGATAATTTATTATCCTTCGCTTGAGGGACATTTGTTTATATGGTTGTAGCTGTAGGAATACCCAATCAGCTACATCAAAACTTCTTTCACTGTGATGTTGATCTGCCTATTGTTTCATTCTATTCTATGCCAACACGAGGTTATCCTTTAAGAGTTGGAAGACTTGTTGTTGATGCTCGATGTAATGTTCCACTGCTTGAACCTTAGAATGTTCTTTTAAATATGATGTGATGGATGGTGGCTGATATCCATAAAGTGCCATAAATGGGGTCATTTTTGTTGTTGAATGGAAGGAAGTGTTATACCACCATTCAGCCAGAGGCAACCATTTGACCCATTGTGTCTGTTTATCAGATACAAAGCAACGAAGATATCCTTCCAAACAATTGTTTACTATCTCAGTTTTCCCATCAGATTGAGGATGATAAGATGAGCTATGAGCTAACTGAGTACCAAGACAAGAAAATAATTATGTCAAAAAATTTCCAGTGAAAATGGGATCTCTGTCACTTACAATAATCTTTGGATTTCCATGTAGCTTTTGAATTGTTTCCATAAATGCAGTAGAAACTGTACTGGTTTTAAATGAATGTGATAATGCACAAAAGTGTGTATACTTGGTAAGTCTGTCAACTACCACCATGATGACACTCTTTCCCTCAGACTTGGGTAAACCTGTGATAAAATCCATTGAAACCTCCTCCCAATGTTGGCTTGGAATGGATAAAGGTTGTAATAGACCCAGTGTCTTAATTGTCTCAACTTTACTTTGTTGGCAAACCAAACATTCCACCACAAACTTTTGAATATCTGATTTAAGGCCATCCCAAAAAAATTCCTTCTTAACCCTGTGGTAAGTTTTTAAAAATCCTGAGTGCCCTCCTAAGGAAGAAGTGTGCAATTCCATAAGAATCTTTTGTTTGAGTTGGGAATTCTTACAGAGGTATAAACGATTTTATACCATAATGAATCATTTTGTAAGCTAAATGTATCAGATGTACTGGAATCTTGTTGTAACTTTTGAATAAGTGCCCACACTTCATCATTCTTCCATTCCTCCCTTGCTTTGTTTATCCAATCTGGTTCGATAATAGAAATGTCGCACAACAATGCTTCCACATCCTCATCCTTTCTTGAGAGTGCATCTGCCACCACATTTTGCTTCCCTTTTTTGTAGGTGATTTCAAAGTCATAACCAAACATGTTTGTGACCCACTTTCATTGCTCTTCAAAAGATAATATTTGTTCTAAAAAGTATTTAAGGCTATCATGATCTTTTTTTACCTTGAAGTGTATTCCCATTAGGTAGGGTTGCCATTTCTTAAGTGCATGTAATATTGCCAACTTTTCCTTCTCATAAATAGCTTTACATAAAAACTTTCCCTTGATTGGATGACTTTAAAAATCAATGGGTCTTTCATCTTGCATTAAAACAACACCAATTCCATTTCTTGAAGCATCACATTCCACAATAAAGGTTTTTGTGAAGTCTGGTGTAGCTAAGATCGATGCTTGGCACATTGCCTCTTTAAGATGTTCAAAGGCCTTTGTTGCTTCTAGAGTCCATGAAAATGCATCTTTCTTCCATAATGTTGTTAGAGGTTCTGCTATTCTCCCATAATTCTTAACAAACTTGCGATAATAGCCTATCAACCCGAGAAATCCTCGCAGATTCTGTATGGATGTGGGGATTTTCCATTCCTTAATGGCTTTAATTCTTCTAGGGTATACCTTAACTCCTTCATGAGATACAATATGACCCAGATATTCCACCTCTTGTACTCCAAAGAAACATTTGGATCTTTTTGCATATAATTGTTTCTCCTCCAATAGTTGTAGCACCCTGTCAACATTTTCAACACGATCCTTCCAAGACTTTCTGTAGATTGGTATATCATCAAAAAATACGAACACAAATTTTCTAAGGAAGGGTTTGAAAATGTAATTCATCAAACATTGAAATGTAGAAGGTGCACTGGTAAGGCCAAAAGGCATGACCAAAAATTCATAATGACCCTCATGAGTTCTAAATGTTGTTTTCAGAATGTCTCCACTCTTCATTCTGATTTGATGATATCCTGAATGAAGATCCAACTTAGTGAAGTAAATTGATCCATGCAATTCATCCAGTAATTCATCAATGACAGGAATGGGAAACGTATCCTTAATAGTGAGCTTTTTGAGGTCTCTATAATCCGGACACATGCACCATGATCCATCCTTCTTGTGCACCAATACTACTGGAGCAGAGAAAGAACTTTGACTAGGTTGAATTATACCAACCTCTAGAATTTCTGCAACCATACGTTCAATTTCACTCTTTTGGGCATAGGGATATCTGTACGCCCTAATGTTTGGAGGAACACTTCCCAGAATCAGATGAATAGCATGATCATGATCACAAATAGGTGGGAGACCTTTGGGAGTCTCAAATACCTTGGAATGATTGTCCAAGAAATTTTGGAGATCTGGAGAAATAGATGATTCTGATGTGGAAACATCTAGCGAACATAATTGTGCAATTACACCTCTTTATTGCTTTTTTAGAAACTTTGTCATACCATTAGAGCTGATTATCTTTCCCAGTTTCCCTCCAATACCCCTTAATTGAACTTCCTTTCCTTCCATAGAAAATTCATGAAAATTTCTTGAAAATTTAAAAGCTATTGTACCCAAGGATTGTAGCCATTAGACTCCTAGTACAACATCAACACCTCCCATTGGAATGGAAAGCATTGGGCTAGTCAATACATATTCTCCCATGGATAGCTTGATATTATGGCACTTTCCAGAGCAATTTATTGTTCCTCCATTTGCAATCTTCACTTGACACTCTGGTGCTGGATATAGGAAGCAATTCAATTCTTTTGCTACCTTACAATGAATAAAATTGTGGGTACTTCCTGAATCAATCAACACTATTACCTTTTTCTTCTTGATTTGTCCTTCTATCTTGATGGTTTGAGGAGTGGTAATTCCCACCAATGCATTACAAGATATGGTTGGATTAATTTCTTCTTTATCTAGGCATTGTTCCTGGAGTATATCCTCTTCTTTTGACCTTTCTTTCTCTTTTTCTTATTCCTCTTCACAATCTATGTAGAATAATTTCTTCTCAGCACACTTATGACCTTTAGTGTATTTGCTATCACAACTGTAACAAAGCCCTTGTTGGCAATTATGGCACAGGTTTGGCGCTATGGCACAGTTGTTGTCCTTGATGGCAACTCACTCTAGTGACAGATCATAGTTCAGGCTATCAGAAAGAAGAAGAAGATATATACGCAGGTTCACTTTGACGAAGCCACGTATACACGCGGGTTGGACGTTCCCAAGGCACGTATACATATACACTCACTTTCATGCAAGGAAAAGTGCGTACATGTGGGAGAACTTATTTTTGGTCCATGGTATTTAGTCCTTGGTATTTGAACCTATGGTTTTGGGCCATGGTATCTCGTCATAAGTGCTGATCCTAAGTATTGGGTCCGTGGTATTGAATTGTTATCATTTTTGGACCGTGGTATTGTGAAAGGCCTAAGGCTATAAAAGAGGAAGGAGATCATTTGGAAAGGGATAATATGAATCATTGAATATATGATAAAATGCTAGATCTGGAATACTGTGATTGGGTTATGGTGCATATCTGGATTTGAATGAAGACAGAACCTGAGCACAATTAGAAGGATAAGTTCTATTGATGGGTCAAAATCTTAAGGCTTGAATGATAGTATCTTTGTATGGTTTTGATCTGTTCTATGTGGCGCTTGCTTGATCTATAACTCTGGTAATCTCGGTTAACTAATGTCTGAATGTTTGAAAGAGTGAATTATCCTTTATAGATCTGTACGCAGGTTCAGTGAAGCAAAGGCGCGTATACAAGCGGGTTCTGTGAATTAAAACTGCATATACGCAGGTTGGTCCAAACACATAAGCGTATACATGCAGGTTTCTGGCTCTTGAAGTAGTGTACGTCCCTTGAATTATCTTATAGCGGCTTCTGTTTATTGTTGCAATGTTCTGGGTTCAGAATTTGGTGTGTGGTTACTGTTTTTGTGTTCTGGGTACAGCTGTCAGAGAAGTGTCTAATTGATTCAGTGTTAATTGGTGAAGAGGAGATTGTTTGATACAGAAATTCTTGATGTTTGATTGATGTTCATGGATCCAGTCTGAAAATTTATGAAACGTGGTCCCTGGAAGCAAAGAGAAGGTTGTAGTCTTCTGCAGGTAGTAGCCTACGTACTAGTATCCCAGCTAGTACAAGAGCTAAGGGGGTTGTAGCTCCCTTCCAAGAAAAGATGGAGAACGAGAGAGGGTTGTAGCTCTCTGCAGGTAGCAGCCTGCGTAATGGTAAAGGCCTACACCAATACAGAAACATTGTAAAAAAAGTTTCTAAATAAAGGAAGATAGAGACGAATTGCAGCAGGTGGTTTTCACCCACATTGGGTTTCCACCTTATATCTTGTGTTCTTGTGTGTGATTGTCTTCTGCTCTATTTCATTGTTTCTGGTTATTGTTTATTTGATTCTAATACATAGATTAATGATCAATATTTGTAAGATAAATTAAATTATAAGTCTGCATGGTATACGCGGGTTTCCTTATCTGCAGTTGCGTATATACGCGGTTTTCACTAACTGAAGTAGCTTATATGATCTGGGTTTGAAAAAAAAA
>APFE031619229.1:3418-17808 GCA_000404065.3 Pinus taeda | reverse complement strand
AACATCATGTTGGATATTATCCTTTAAAGTCCCTATGAACACATCAATCCTATGCTCCTCTGGAATATTTTTTACCCTTATGTTCAATTTTTCTAACTCCTCAATGTGCTCCATTATTGAACCCTTTTGTTTGAGACTTATCAATTGGCTAAAAAAGTGCTGCTTTTGTATCCTCATAATGTGCTGTCAATTCTTTCGTAAAAATTACCCAAGTGATAATTTGTTTATGAGAGCAAAGCCATTGATACCATACAAACTGATTTGGTTCCAAATATAAAGTTGCAATACGTACCTTTTGTGTTTTGCACATTATTGAGATAAAAAAATTGCTCCATTTGTAATATCCATGTTGCGAGATCCTTGCCATCAAACTTCCTCATATCGATTTTTGGAATATGGTGGGTCTTCGATCCAACATTAGAGTCTATGAAATCATAATTAAAATTTCTTTTGTTCTCATCATGAGTTTCCTTTACTACCCTTTCACCATTAGTAAGAATTTCTTGTAGAAACTTTGTTAAATCTGTCTTCAAATCTTCCATGCATGTCTTCAAATCTTCCATGTCTGTCATCAAATCTATCTTCAAATCATCCATCTTAGCTTCTACGCCTTTCTTTAAAAAGTCCATTTTAGCTTCTATGCCTTTCTTTAAACCATCCATCTTAGCTTCTACATCTTTCTTTCAACCATCCATCTTAGATTATGTTCTTTTTTGTGAAAGTGACACTTGTTGCACTTGGTCTCGTAATTTTGATATATCATCTTGCATTTCTTCCTCTTCTTCATCAGTCATGCTAGAGATTTTAGGTTGCTTAATAGGTGTTTTCATTTTCTTTCCTCGTGGCATCAATCTTTGATAATAATGATTTACTATGCCCTTTGAATTCCTTCAAACTAATTTTTCAAACCAATCTTATGCAAAAATTAAAAAAACTACACACCTTTTTGCACTTTGTAGGAGCTTTATATTGAATCTGATGTATCTTTTTAATTTCAAATCATCCAGTTCTGAAATTGTGATCTCTGGTAGCCCTCTACGTCCTCTTTCCAATGTTACCAGTCTGATCCAAATTGGATTCTCCAGGGAAGACTTATGCAAAATCTCCCATAGTGACCTGATTATAGACTAGTTCAGTAGAGTGAACTTTAATGACATGCCACGAGTCACTATTTCGACCTTTGACTCTGAAAAATATATACAAGAAACTATAGTTCATCCTCTTTCTGTACCTTCTTACGAAATTTCAATCCGATGCTCAGAGCGAAAGTTATGACGATTTTCCCCAAGTCACCTTTTTGGAATGTAATTCAGGAGTCTACAAAAAGACCAACTTCCTCAGATCATATCTCCGCAAATATAGTGCTAAAAGCTCTAAAATTCGGAACCAAGGTTCAGTGCAATTTCATCTCAAATGGGTTTTTTTTAGCTTCTAAAATGTCGCAGAAAAAAAGTTATAGTGAAAATGCCACGATGACCTATTCGGAGCAGCGAAACCCTAGAATCCAATGCTTTGTACCAAATGTTATGAAACCAGCTCACAAAAAGATAGAAAAGATAGTTGAACGCCTTAGAATTGAGCCTCTTCGAGGGGGAAACCTCCTTTACATTACACAAATGAAAAATTCTTGGATGATTCAAATGACAAAACCTCCTTTCTATATATAGGAGTCTAAGGAGTCAAAAGATAACCTAGCTGACCTAACAATAATAATATAAAGCCACAAAAGTAATAATAGAGGGATTCTATGCGGCATAGTAATAACAATATGGGGACAATAGGGGCACAAAAATATTAATAAAGGATACAACTACAATAGTAATGGGGTAATCACTAGTATTATAGGGACCTAACATTATCTGTTAAAGTGAGACTCAAATTGAGCTCCTTATTGTAAAAACTCTGCTTTAAGACACAATAGAAAAGGCCATCACTGAAGGCTGGACCAGGAGACGTAGCCCAAGAGGATTGGGTGAACTCCTTATTAAATTGTTTGCGTTTTGTATTTTCTTACTGTGTTTCTCTTACTATTTCAAGTGCCTGTGTATTTCACAATCTTATTGATTCGTTGCTTAAAATAACATAGGCACACCCCAGCACATGAATCTGTAATACCTTCATTAATTTCCTAAGGTAATCTAAGGGTGATTTTAGATCAATCATCTGAATCAGATCCCAAATCCTATTGAGTAGTTGCAGTTGTCTTCTGTTTTCCCTTGTTGTTGTTTCTTTTTGGTCTCATTTCGGAATGAAGCTTTCGTCAGTGAGCTTCATCGTGACCCTCTGTGGAACAATGTTTGCATGTCATTTTCTCTCTTTCTTTTTTGAAAGACACATTTTTCTTTTCCTTACCTTTGAAAGCCTTTTCTTTTCCTTTTACTCTTAAATGGATTTTTACTACCTTCTTCTCGGGTGTTTTTCCCTCTTGCCTCAAGATGAGTGGATTGCGCATACACATCATCTAGATTATTGGGATTAAATGTTAAGATAATATGCCTAAGGTAACTATGTAAACCCCTTACGTGATTTAGCAAAGTGTCATGTGATTGCAAATCTACACCTAACATCAGAGACCTTTTTCTAAATTCTTGGGTGTAATCTTACACATTCTAAAGTTATATCAATTCATGATAGCTTTCTACGTATAAGCTAGAGGGTAGAATTGTCTTTTAATTGCAGCAACGAAATCATTTCAAGAAATTGAGATCTTACCGTGTTTTTTCATCTCCTTTTGGGTCTTTGATTCCCACCATACTAGTGTTTCACCCTCGATTCTCAAGGAAGCTAACTAAATCTTTATGTTATCCTCTTAAAGGTTTTGAATTCTGCAATAGACCTCCAACTGATGAATCCAATTATCAAGATTCTATGCATTCACTCCACCATTATACATTGGCAACTCTAATTTAACATCAAGTTTTAAAAAATGTGATTTACCAGTTCCTTTTGAAGAAAGATGATGGGTATGAGTAACGATTGTGTTAGTGGAAGAGGGTAAAGATGCTTGTGAAGAAGAAAATGAAGAAGATTGTGGAGAGGGTGGAGGTTTGTCTCTATTTCCATTACCTCATCTTGAAGATCCTTCTCTATTGGGAGGTTTGGAACTTTCTCCTTGCAACTTGGTATTCCTCTCTTCATAGAGGACCTTCACCATCTTTGTCATATCAAAGAAAGCCTTTCTAAAGGTCTTCTCATCTTTTGTCCTGTTTGTAGGTTCTCCTTCATGAGACATGATATTTGAAGTCTCAACTACAACTTGAGGCTGAACTAGTGTTGGATATTGTGGCAATATTGCTCTTCTTCCCCTTGACCCAACTTTAGGGCTTCCAACCAACTTTCCTTCACCTCTTTTGAGTTTTAACCTTGTAAGCATGACATAAACTTGCAAAAAATTAAATCCTTCTTTCAAAAAACAAACCTAGAGGTCTGATACCAAATTGATCTAATTTAGAATATTAGTTTGTAGTGCTAAGATCTTCCTCATATTATAGACAAGATGCTTAAGGATTCATCAATTTCTGCAAGTAAAATGAAGAGTTTTTATGTTAATTTTATGAGAAATTTAACATAAACCAAAAACTAAACAGCAACATAAACATGTATAGAGCATCGTAAAAAACAAATCACAACAGGCACATGATAAAGGAGTTCACCCCTCCTAGGCTACGTCTACTTGGTCTAGATTTGAATGGCTTGGGCCTCTCTATGATGCTCAAAAGTGTAAAAATTTGTGTTTACAATGCTCAAATGCTTCTGAAACCTGCTCCCATTAGTTTAGAATGTCCAAAAATGGATATCTAGCCTCTTTTCTCCATCCAATTTAGTGAAAAACTGAAGAAGTTATGACTTCCCCTTGTTGTCCCATTATTCACACCATAAATTGCTCCACATTTGATAGGAACCCACAATTTTGCTTTAAAAATCTACAAAACGAGCAAGAATTTTGCCGTGCAACGGGCCATGATCCGTCAGCACCGACAATCCATCGCAAATCACAATTGGCAGAGTCCTACAGGATTATGGTCTATGAACAAGGTGGGTAATGTGTGATTGTGATACAGGGAACTAGACAGACCATTAAACTATAACCCATAGTCGCATCACATCTGAGGAACCTATCACATCTCACAATCGGCGAAGTATCAGGGTCTTGTATATGCAGGACTTTGCACCATGTTGCGATGATCAATTAAAATATCGTATCGCAACCCAAACCTAGCGGGGCTAATTTTGTATTGCCTCTCTTCATCGATTTGTGATTGCCATCCATCGCATCACGCCTCCGGTCGATTCTTGAATGCCTTCCCACCTGCCTTATTGCATCACAACTGTTTCCTACTCGAGGGTTGATTGCAATTGCAATTTGCGACATGCAGGGGCCAATGTCGGCTTGCCACTTGGTGCCTCCTCATTTGCTGAAGGACATTGCCACATCATCCAATCCTGCCATGTGAGCAAGTCAAACCTGAACTTTGACTTTCTCTAACTTCTGCATACGAACTCGGATTTGAGTGCCATTCACACCATTGGAATTAGAATGATGGGATATTTGATCTAAAACTAAGTTTAACAATATTCTAACACTTTGATTTTTGATCCTCATTTTGAGCCCCTGCTCAATATGGGAGAGATGTAAGGAGGATTTATTACAGGAATTGAAAGTTTTGTTGGCTGAGATTCATGATATTGGCGATCACTTCATGACTCAGTCCCCATCTGAACAATTATTGGATCAGTTAAAACACTTGGAGGCCGGGAAAAAGCGCATATTGGAAATCCAAGAATCCACTTGGAGACTAAAAAACAGAGCTATAAGCATCCGGGAAGGGGGCTGTAATGCAAAATTATTTCACCACTATGCAAACTAGTGGAGGAATTGCAATGGCATATGGAATATCATGGGGGCTAATGGAGAAATGGTATACTCTAATGCTAAGATTCGACAGGAAGCTGCCTCATATTTTCATAATACTTTCAGTGCCAGGGAGGAGATACAGATTGAAGATATACTATGGGGGGTAGAGGATTATCCCACTATGTTTTATGAAGAGTAAAATGAGGCACTATACATACTAGTCTCAATGGAAGAGCTCCACTTTTTTCTAAACTCATTTGCCAGAGATAAGTATTCAGGCTTGGATGGCTAGACTGTGGAAATTTTCTTACACTTCTTTGATCTAATGTAAGCTGATTTGCTAGAGATGGTGGAGGAATCCCAAATTAGACACTCCATTTTTGGCTCCATTAAATCCACCTTTATTCCTCTTGCCCCAAAGGTCTATTCTCCATCCACTTTCTCAGAATTTCGGCCGATATCTCTATGAAACATTACTTATAAAATCATTTCCAAGGTCATTGTGGAGTAGATCAAAGTTTCCCTTTCAGTACACATTTATGTGGAGAAATTTGGATTCTTCCCCAACATATACATCCACAATGCTATTGAAATTACACAGGAATGTGTTCATTCCATTCATACCAAGGAGGTTGGGCTTTGGTTATGAAGACTAACTTACAATGGGCATATGATTGTATAGATTGGACTTCTCTCTAGATTGTCCTGCAGAAGATTGGACTTTCTATACAAATCATTAAGTGGATAATGGCGTGTGTGTCGCATGGTTGGAGGTCCTCATAAACGTTTTTCTGACTAATTTCTTCTGTGTTTGCTATGGTTTGAGATAAGGTTGCTCATTCTCGCCGCTCATCTTCATACTTGTCATGGACAAGGTTAGTAGAAAGATAAAGTTGGAAAAAGTGGGTGGAACTTTCAAGGGCATTAAGATGAATTGTGAGGTTTGTATCACTCATTTATTTTTCATTGATGATATATTGACTTTTGGTATGAGGCTTTTAGCTCAATGGGAGATGTTATTTCACATATTGTTCCATTTTGGTATGGAATCTGGTTTAATCGCTAATGGACATAAATCTGTTCTTATTTTTTCATATGGAAATATTAATGAAATTCAAAACATGGTGGCCACGTTCAGGGTTTCCTTCAAACAACTTCAAGATGGCTTCACATATCTGGTATATATGTTGAAGGCAAACAATTACCGAGTAGATGATCAATCTTGGTTGTTCCAAAAATTCAAGAAAAACTTATGTGATGGACACACCACACACTCTCCTTGGGTGGTAGATTCACACTGATATAATTGATTCTTCAACAGATGGCAATTTACTGGATGCACCCATTCACTATCCCTGCTCACATATGCATTGAGAATCAATTTGTCATAGCTCATTTTCTGTGGTCAGGACTGGACGGTAAGGGAAAAGTACATGTTATAAAATGGGACATATTTCCATACCTCGAGATCTAGATGGATGGGGTATCCTAAACACAAAATTATTTGGGAAGTCTCTCCTAATCAAATCCATGTGGAGAGCCTTGTTCGGTGATGGCATTATACATAAGGTCTTTCTCGAAAAATATTTAAAAGGAAAGCCAATTTTAGATTGGATCCATAGGGGAGAAATTGGTATAAGAAGTGGCCCATAAATTTGGCAAAGTTTTCAAAAAACAAAATTACTCTTTCTGTAGTGTATTAGGTGCACATTTGGAGGTGGTAACTAGATTATGATTGGAAGGGATAGCATCATGTGTTTGGATACAAATTATGGACTCCCAATGTATTTTCTTGAAGCTCTGCACCAACGTGGTATTTTCTTCTTGGAATAGGCGATAAACATGTGGTGAGGGGTACATCCAATATAGAGGGAGGCAACACAACTCAAATTGACAAGGAAACTTGCTCATATTTGGATCTCATTTGTAATCAAATTAAGGGGCACAAGCCTATGTCGAATCAAGGCAGAGACTCTCCTACTTAGGATGAAAGTATACAAAATCACATGGTGGTGGTGGCAGAATGTTATCAACAGTTCTCTCATCAAGGTTTTGAATATGCTCCATAATCCTGGTTCCAACCTATCTGGAAATCACATGCTCCATTAGAAAATCATCCTTTTCTACTGGTTGGTATGGAAAAATCACATACTGACTTGGAATAATTTGTGCAAACGTGGATACATTGGACTAAGTTGTTTCATCCTGTTTCATGGGGGTGATGAGTCAGTAACACATTTGTTCATTCACTGTAGCATTTCATTACATGTTTGGTCTATGATTCTATCTCCGTGCATGTTACATTTCAGATTTTTTCTATCTATTGAACACTGTTTGAGATGGGGAGCCTCTGAAGTGGGTTCCCAAACCTACATTATGCTGTTTATATTTTGGGAAATCTGGAAAGCACGCAACCACTATATATTTCATGGGGTGTCGATCAGTGTACACCATATTTGTGTGAAAGTTCTATAGTGGATGGAGAACATGGCTCCAAGGATACTGTGCATCCAAGGCATGTTTAGGTGGTCCACAAATCTACACAATACATTGCTGATGAGATAATTTGATGGCGCGACACAACGGGGCCAATGTGGGTGTGGGGGATGGTCGTGTATTGATGAGAACACTAGTTACAAATTGCATTGGAGGACAGGGAGAGGTACAAAAACCAAGATGATAGTGCTTTGGGGCTTACTATGGTTTTCAAGAGAAAGGGAGATTCAAAATATAAATATATTCGGGGACTCAAAAACCACCATTGATGATTTTTTTTGGTGTTTCTCACTTCAACCCTTCTGAACTATGAGGAAGGAGGGATTAAATCTGCTTCGTCTTTTTGGGAGTTATACTATGTCACATATCTACAGGGAATTAAATAAAGTTGTAGATGAACTTTACAAGCGGGGTTTGCATGAAAAAGACGGCTTCATCTTCTACAACTCTTTTTTAGAAGGAAATGTGCGAGAAGAAGGAACAATTTCCATTCCATAGATGCAGGGTTCTTTGGCATTGTTTTTTTTCTAAACTTGATTTCCAAAATTTTGTTTTTGAAGAAGTATTTTGTGGACATAGTTTGACCTTTTTTTTTTACATTTTGGAAGCATGAAAATCTTCAGACTATAATGTTACTATTAAAATTGTCTCTCCTATCACTGCAGATATTACTCACTCTCGATAAACATGTATGGCATATGTAAAGGTAAAATGTAACTAGTTTCACCTTAATAAAACACTAATTAATTTTTTTCCTCTAAGAAAAACTATATATATTTAAAATCACAGCTAAACCAAATAAATAATTTGTGTATGACATCCTCACACAACTATTGGATTACCAAAATTTTCAAATAAATATAGTAATTCACCTTTCCTCTTCTTCCTTCAATTGGATAATATTACCCTCTTCCCATGTGTCTAAGCTTTCACTAACTTTCTTCTCCACAACTTGTAGCAAAGTGGCCTCGAGATTTGGAGTGCCCACGCCACTCAAACTTAATTTTCATAGTTTTAGGTGCATGGGACCATGGATTTCGAAGATATTATTCTTCCCTACAATGCTCACAAATGCTTCAGATAAGTGCACTTGAACAAATGCCTTCTTTGGAAAACGAATTGGTTTATTTCTATGCTAGCTGTCATGATGGCAGGCTTCCCAAATATGTGGGTATTGAATATGTCTCCATACAGGTTCCCTAATTCAATACCCCAAAAAATCTATTCTTTATATCTCATATGCATATCAGCATGAATAAATAAATTGAAAAAGAAACAAAGCAATATTGGTCCAACAATGTACGACTAAGGGGACGTAAATTCGATACCCTGAAATTATTTTATGAAGGAAGGGCCCAACATGGGAGGACTTGGATGGAGAAAGATATTCCAGAGTTTCTCCAATGAATTGCAATCCCACGCTGCTAGAGGAATCAGCTATGATTTCTCTCTGATGTGGGAGCATCCGAGTGAAGAGGCGACAACTGGGAGATGTTTTTTTTTTTTCATTTTATCTTGATAGATAGGGAGGAAAACACTTCAAGTTTTTGTTTCATTTAGTTACATTTTTTGTCATTTTTAATTAAGGCTAAAACAACCATTATTAGTTTTTTAAATCAGACAAAGTAGGAATTAGTTAGGGATTTGTTTGAAGAAACTATCTAGTAACTGAAACATAACTAAGGAATAGTTCTTCAAACTGAAAAGGAACTGCTGACAATGTATTGAAAAGAAAAAAAATCAAAGATCATGGAAGGGCTGCCATCCAGAGAGGAGAGAGAGCCCAAAAGCTGTAACCCAGGAATATTTCAACTTCTATGATAACTATCAAATTCAAACATCTGACATTTAATACAGTAGATTAAATTTCATTATGTTCTCTGTGCATAAATGTCACAGGCATTAAAATGAAATCAAGACAGTGAAACCATTTTTCTTTTCAAAGATTCGAACTAACATCAACAAGCATTCAATGACAAGAAGCACCTTCAAGATGAGAACCAAATAGAGGTGTGACAATACATAGATCTCATTTCTCAACAAAACAAATCCCAGGTACTAATTATATTCTGCATTTAAACAAAAAATACATTTCTTGTACATGAAATTTTTGTTTTCGTTCAATAAAAAATCACTATACAAAAATCTGTAATCTGGAAATTATGAAGGGTCCCAAACCCATGAAACCAAAATACATTACAGTCCATAGGTTATGCCGAAAACTTCTAGCGAGGGCATGAACACCTCTGAGATCACATACATATACGAAGGACTCAAAACATCAAGGGTATAGCCAAGACACAAACAAGAGCAAGTGACCAAATAACTGTTGCAAAACTAGACACACAACAAAGCAAGAAAGGAAACCACTATAACTACGAAAAGACCCTACCCGGGTTTCCCTAAGCCCGTGAAATAGTGACCAGGATGAAGCCACGGAACAACGCTTCTCTGGAGAGACTTGCGCACCACCACAGAGAGGGTAGTGGTCAGTATTGAGCCACGAAAAATACAAAAATGTAATAGTGGAAAGCTAACAGGAAGGGGAATGAAGATTTTACCTAGAGAAGAACCACTTTCGAAATGAAGGACGGGAGCCAAGATCCACAACAAAGGGTTTCCACTAGTGACTAAGCCATAAATATGCTCTGCCTTCTCACCAAGGAGCTAGAGCATTAGAACCTTTAAAAACTGAAAGCCAAATTGAAACTGGAGGGAAGAGCTTACTTGAAAGTGAGGGCGTCGAGTCATCCTGTGTAGCAGCAAAGTAGTTACCTAAGATTTGCAGAGCCGAAGCATAACCAGACCCCACATCAACAAAAAAATCACCAAAAAATGAATAGAAACGAGTTCGAAGCAAATAATGTAGAAAAGCAGACTTGTGAGAGGGAGAGGACCTGAAACCCTCCAAACACTAGAACAATGAGTCGCCAATGGAAATGAGTAGAGGCATAGCAATGACAGATGATGGAGGATGAACAAAGACATAGCACCAACACACCACAAAGAACCAACAAGACATACTAAATCGCCATACGGAGTAGACAGGACAAAATACTTACTAGCCATTGCAGAAACTAGGCAAGAGCACAGAGTAATCACAGAAAAAAAGCATTGCACAATAGAAATGACCTCCAAAACCCCTTGGCATAGGTGAAAAACCTTAGTTGCAAGCCCGAGGTTAGTATAGAGATGACAACAAAAGTATTAAACCACAATTAAGACATACAACTAAAACCCTGCCACCAAACCCAACTTGGAAACAGAGAATTAAACGGTCAATAGCCATGCATCCCTCCTCGGGATTAGCACCAATATTTGGTATCAAAGTAGGTTGTCCTTTTCTCTCAGTAAAAAAGAAATGGAGGTAGGAAGAAGGGGTCACGAAAGTGGCATTAGAAGAGTAGCAGATGAAGGACTATGAGAAGAAATTACGAATTTAACTGCACATTTGGCAGTAGTGGAAGCAGGAAGGCATAAAGATCTGAAAGGTGGGCATGATAGTGAGAAGGAAAACATAGCCACAACAGATGGGTCAAATGATGAAGGACCAAATATTAAGCTATTGAGGTCAGTTTTATTGGCTAGCAACAAGCCAAGACTAGAGCTCTCTAATTATGATGGTAGTTTGTCCACAGAGGCATTGCTAGACTGGATAAGTGAACTAGATAAATATTTTGAGTATGAAGAAGTCAGCAAAGACAAGAGGATCAAGTTTGTTGTCACCAAATTGAAGGGACATGTAGCTTTATGGTGAGACAGTGTACAGGCAAAAAGGAAGATATTAAACAAACCATTGATTAAAAAGTGGGACAGGGTGGTTGCTAGGATGAAGAGCAAGTTTCTGCCTAAAGATTATCAAATTGCCCTTTATAGACAATTATAGAACCTGAAGTAGAGAATGATGGCTGTAAAGGAATATACTAAAGAATATTATAAAGTTAACCTGAGAGATGGTTATGTTGAAGATACCCCTGAGAAAATAGAGAGGTTTGTAAATGGTCTACAGATGGAGATCCTAGACAAAACAAGTATTCTTTCCCCTAAGACCATAGAGGAAGCTTATCAGAGTGCTTTGAAGGAAGAGGAAAAGATTGCTAGAAAACAAAATGGCATAAGAGGATGTGGTTTTGGTAGAGGTCGGGGATAGATCTTTAGCAAAGGTATGACTACCAACAACAATGAAGAGGGTAGTAGTTCGAAGACTTTGGGATAGAGTGAAAGGGAAGGTAACACCATAGGAGGAAGGTCATACCAGTGAGGAAGAGGTAATGTCAGAGGCAGAGGAAATGCCTATCAGTGTTACAAGTGTCACAAGTGGGGATATAGGTCATTTGAATGTCCTGAAAATGAACAAACTGGGCAGAAGGGAGAATAGGTCGCTCAACCCGATGAAACAGAGCCACCGCCACAGGAGGTGGAAAATATGCCAAAGACTGGGGAAGCCTTGGTGCTAAACAAGGTATCATTAAAACCAGCTAAACAAGTAGCTGATCAAACATGGAGGAAAGCATTGTTCCGGATTGTATGTAAGTCACATGGAAAATGTTGTAAATTGATTATTGAGAGCGGGAGCACTGATAATTTGGTAGCTATGGAGATGGTGGAGAAACTGGGTTTGAAGAGAGCAAAACACCCAACTCTATACAGGGTGTTATGCTTGTAGAATGGACACCAATTGTTAGTTGATGAACAATGCGAGGTAGATTTTCAGATAGGAAATTACAAGGATAAGGTGACTTGTGAAATAATGCCGATGGGCATGTGCCATATTATGTTGGGTAGACCATGGCAGTACGATAGAAAGGTAGTCTGTGATGTAGTGAAAAAATGTTACAGATTTGTCAAAGATGGGATAAAGCATACCTTGGTACCCATGAAAGAAGAAGAGACAACATAAACAAGTGGAGCGAAAGCATTTCTTCTAGGAGGAAAGGAGTTTCTGCGGCAGGTTGAGGAAAGTGAATTGGGTTATGCAATTGTGAGAATACCAAGGGTAGTGTTAGTACACACCAACCTTACTGATTTACCTGTGGAGATATAGAACATGCTACAAGAATTTAGTGATATTGTGGTAGACGATCTACTGGACAAATTACCACCGAAGCGAAGCATTAGTCACCATATTGATTTTATTCCAAGAGCAAGTTTGCCAAACAAGGCTGCCTACCAAATGAGTCCAAAGGATAATGAAGAAATCCGGAAGTAGGTGCAGGAGTTGTTGGATAAAGGACTGATTCGAGAGAGTTTAAGCCCTTGTGCAGTACTGACTGTTTTTGCTCCCAAGAAAGGAGGTGAGTGGCGAATGTGCACGGATTCCCAGGCCATTAACAAGATTACCATCAGGTACAAGTTTCCTTTACCTCAAATGGATGATATGATGGATTGTTTGAGTGGAGAAATGTACTTTTAAAATATAGACCCGAAAAGTGGCTACCACCAAATCAGAATTCGAGAAGGTGACGAGTGGAAGACAACTTTCAAGACTAATGAAGGCTTGTACAAATGGTTGGCTATGCCATTTGGATTGAGCAACACCCCTAGCACGTTCATGCGGTTGATGAACAAGATGTTGAAGGAATTCATTGGTAAATTTTTGATTGTGTATTTGGATGATATACTTATGTTCAACAAGATGAAGGGGGAACATTTTTGACACATGAGGTATGTATTGGTAAAATTACAGCAGAATAAATTGTTGATAAATTTGAAGAAATGTTATTTTTTCCGAAAAGAATTAATTTATTTGGGTTTTGTGATTTCCGAGAATGAACTAAAAATGGATTCAGAAAAGGTTGCAACCATAGTTATTTGGTCATCCCCCAAAAGTTTGTTCGAGGTACGAAGTTTCCATGGATTGGCAGGTTTTTATCAGAAATTTATTAAAAATTTCAATGGGATTTGTGCACCCATGCTAGACACCATTAAGAAGACAAATCAGCCTTTCCATTGGACATAAATGGCAGAGAAGAGTTTTCAGTTGCTCAAAAGGAAAATTACTAAAAAACCAATTTTGAGGTTACCAGATTTTAACAAACTTTTCCAAGTTCATTGTGATGCTAGTGGGACAGCCACTGCTACAGTGCTCAGTCAAGAGGACAAGCTAGTAGCCTATTTCAGTGAGAAACTAAATGAAAGTAGGCATAATTACACGTCTTATGACAAGTAATTTTATGCAGTGGTTCAAGAGCTGAAGCATTAGAGACATTACCTGTTGGCCAATGAATTTGTCTTGTTTTTAGACAACTCTGCGTTGCAGTATATTATGTAGCAGCATAAGTTGAACCATACACATGTGAAGTGGGTGGAGTACTTACAGAGTTTTACATTTATGTTGAAGCACATCAGCGGTCAAGCCAACAAAGTGGCTGATGCGTTAAGCAGGAGGAATTTGATCCTACAAGAAAGTATGATACAAGTATTAGGGTTTGAACATCTTAAGGACTTGTATGAGGCAGATGCAGATTCTAAGGAAGCTTATGAAGCTTGCCAAAATCCATTGTTGAGAGATAACAGTTCATCGCTAGACTATAATATGCAGGAAGGGTTGTTGTTGAAAGGAGGGAAGTTATGTATTCTGGAATGTTCTATGAGAGAGAACTTAATCTAGGAAAAGCATAATGGAGGTTTAGCTAGACATTTTGGCATAGACAAGACCTTGGATTATTTGAGTCTCTTTTACTATTGGTCATGGATGCACAGAGATGTACAGAGATTTGTCACTAGATGCAAAGTGTGTCAGCTTGCAAAGGGACACAACCAAAACACGAGGTTGTATACACCCTTACCTATTCCTGTTGGCATTATGGTTCTGGTATGATTATATGTTTCAGATGTTGTACTTGATGGCAACACCCATGGCATGGCTCTCATTTTTTATGAAAATAAAGAAGTACGCAGGAGAACAGTTCAGGAGGTGCGTACCCACAGGTATACCGTGCAGGGACCGCGTCCAAATACGTGGGTTACCCATTCATGGGGTGCGTACCCCAGTGCACACTCTTCAAGGCAGTAAAGCGCCCACACGTGGGGTTTCTCA